>JAUUEB010486767.1:0-10866 GCA_032362205.1 Clione limacina | reverse complement strand
TCATTTCAAAATGTTTGTATTGAATTTTGATTACCCATATGTTGTCAACCAACCTGGGAAATAAATAAATCTGAATCAGCTGAATGGGAAAGGGAGTAGAGCTTGTTAAAACTATTCCTGTATTAGCAAATAATAATGAGTTTCAGAATTTCTGTTTGCTTATTGCAATCATGACCCAGACAACTATTCGTTTTTCTACATTGGCTTTAAAAGGTATTTTACTGTAACTCGCAAGGTGCGACAATCTCATATTGGTTTCCTATCTTGATCACCTTCTTTTATGCTAAGGATGGCTAAATGCTTTCTCTAGAGCTCAAAACACTTACAAAAAAATAACAAGATATAGCTGATATTCAAATAAATAATACTCTACTTCATTTTTAAGATATAAATGTAACCATTGTCTTACTCATATTCATGCATATATAATCATAGTTTATATATATTTATGTTTTATACAATTACTATGGGTACTTTGTTGATTATTAATTGGGTTCATATCTCCTCTCGCCTTTTTCGTTTTTCTAACCCCCTGATTCTTTTACAATATTATAATTGCTATTTTCATTGTCATGTTAAAAAATCCGTTAATCAGAATTTGTTTGTTGTTTTTATTATTGATATTATTTCATTTTTACTTCCGAAAACCTTGGTTTGAATGAGTGTGACTGTATATCAAGGTTTCTTTTCAAAGCTCCAGTTTCGGAGTATGATAATCCTACAGACAGTGACAGGGGAAACCCTTCGGATTTGTTTTTACTCAAACCTGCTAATAGCATACTGTATGAGGTGGTGCAGGTGCGTAGTCAGGGGCATGAGGGAATTATACCTCATTTTCAAAATTGATATGACATAGCCAAGTCCACCGCCCCCTTTAAAACCGTGACTACGCGCCTGAGGGAGTGTATCAAAATATATGTTTGCTTTTTTAAAGTATGGAATTCAAGTTATTTGCCACTAGAAAATAATCAGCCATATTTCAGATCTTGAAAAAAATGTTAAAAAGTGTGGCTTCAATTGTATATTGAAGACATTTAGATAAATAGAGGGAAACTCTTTAAGCCGTACAGTTTGGGATTAAAGTCAAATTAGCATCTTAGCGGGCTGCCGGCTTAAGAAGGTACGACCATTGGATTGTGTTGCTCTTCCTTCATGTTATGATCCACAATGATTTTTAACTCGAGCATAACATGCACCTCACGGTCAGCAACCTTTCTCGTCAAGATATGAAACACATTTGTGTATTTTTACACTCTCCTTGTAAGTTTCCATCCCTAGAACTCTCATTGGCGGTTACAAATTTATTTCACCATTGGTTTGTATAGGCGTGTACAATGAAAGCAGCTTTTTAATGACGGTTAACGGCTAAAAGAGGCAAATATGGAGTGGCTTTTCATACAAAAAATTATAATTTTACGTTTTCCAAAAAATGTTGTAAAATCACTTTAATGTCGACTCCCGTATGGTCGCACACGGTAGCGAGGCTCTTACAAATATTCATTTCCTCGAATGTGTATGTCCCAGGGGGAGGGGGGGGGGGCTTTTTGTGCAATTATTTTGAATTCATGCGAGGCAGTCACTGTGAAGCGCCTTAAAGGCAACAGAGTGAAAATACTTTCCACACGGTATTACCAAAATGACTTTTGGCGACTCGAGTATATCGAATTCTTCTTGGGCTCGATGGCTGACAGGTTAGGAACACAGACGTTAAAGACGGCTGTTTTAAAGCGTTGTCGGCTATTGTGTTCCTCCTAGTCACCCAATAGCTTAACTGGGTTCTTGACTTATAGGCTTTGTAAGTTTACTAAGGCAATCGCTTAACCAACAGAATCCTTGTATATTTTGAATGTCCGTGTGTGTCTTTGTGGTAGGGAATGGTTTTGTATGTTTACTAGGATTCATCGATTGTTTTTTTTTGTATACCCTGGGTGTACTTGTGTGTCTCTCCGATCTGCATGCTGGTATAATGGTATCAGCGCATTGAGCAGTCAATGAAATGCGCGATATAAATGTCATGTGATATTTATTATTATTCAAATTTAAACAAAAATATGTGCCGATACTGACTTTTAAAAACATTACAAAGAAGCTAAAAGGAAATCAATAAAGACATTTTCTTTCTTTATTTCAACTCTTCGTCGATAACAATGATAAAACCTGTCTAGTTTTGGTTATCATTTATATGTTTAACAATGATAAAAATGTATACACTAGACGTTGCAACATATTTTCATTGGGCCTTTTGTTCTTGATAAAATGTTATTCTCTCACTCATGACTGTCTTAAGAACAATGCAACATGTCTCATGAATATGTCAGTAACTGTGTGTCATGAACAGTTTATTGTCTTAAAGTATTTAATCACTGAAATCGAACTTGAGATAGCTGAACATCACCAACGACATTGAGGTGAGTGGCTCTTGTAATGGGCTGAATACGATGGAAAAACTCCACAAAATGTTGGTTATTTACTGCAATCTGAGAAAAGACAAAATAAAATGTTCAGCTGATTAAGATAATGAGATTTTAAAAAGGTGTCATATAACAGAGGCATATTTCAATAAAGGTTAGCAGATGGATGGATATTGAATTATTCGTTTTGGTCATGAAATCAGTTTATTTTGTATTAGGGTATTTAGTTATCTGAAATTAGTTATGAGGAGTGGGCAGATATGGTAGAATAAAGGTTGATGTGCATACCATTAATTATGTATTTGGTTAATAATATAACATTTTTTCTGCTCAATGTCTCAATATGGATCTAAATTAGTCCAAAGTCTGGAATAAGTCATATCACTGGGATGTAGAATCTCTGAGTGCAATCTAGAACCGCTTCATACTCCCCCTATAGCATCATGGGAATAAGAAAATGTCAGTCTGAATTTAAGGAAGCAGGATGCAAAACTAGATTTGATGTTCACCATTTGTTTTATCTAACGTTATTCTTTTCGAATATCATACATTTTGCACATGTATGTTAAAGAAAGTAGTCTTTATTTGGCTTTAGTTATACCAAAATACAGGTTTTATTTCTACCATATACAGCTAAAATACTACGTTTATGAACTTATTCAATTGATTATACAAAAGGCTTTATATTTCTCTCGTCAAATAAAACATTTTTCCACAATATGTGAGGGCTTAAGGGTTAAATACAAACAAAAGGAGGATAAAAAGAATGGAATAAGTCTGTATTTCATATTTCATATCTCATCGCCATGTGATTATACTGACGTATTATATTTTAGAACAATGTACACGTACCTTGAAAGAACTTGGTTCAGCCAGAATCATCAGCTCAAAAGGTGTGTTTGGCATAAAGGGGAAGTAACTGATTTGTTTTTCCTCGTTACCCCAGTTGTTCATGTCTTTGTGAGTTCTTATCACTTGATTATAGTCGTTGCCAAAGTTCATTCGCACATCAAAGTGAAGAGATATGTCGTAATTTTCAGAGGGTCCACACAGGATGTTTACAGTGAATCTGGAAAAGAGAAATTTTAACATATTTATTTGCTTTTTGTGAATGATTCAGCTTTAGAAATGATTTTATAAACCATTTCTTTTTAAATTTGACATACTCACTGATAAATGTTTCTAGTATCAGAAACGTCAAATGGGACAGTTATACCATGCCATGATATTGGCAAGGGTGGAAGTGTGACATGGTTTTTGCTTCGGCTATCCTATTTTCTGCATGAATTCCTAAGCGACTACATTCAACGGATGTAGATGCTTGTGCAGCTTCATGGCATAAGTATTCAACGGTTGGTGACCATAGTCTCTTATTGTGTTTGGTCTATGGCACCTGATGTTAGTGTTGTTATGCTTTTTAAAAAGCTTTACTACCGTGGTCACGGTGTCGTGGTCCCAGTTCGCCAAATTTGGAAAGTCGTTTTTGCTATGGTTTCATTTTCTAACCATGTAATCGATAAAGCAAAAATGAATATTAAGCAGTAAAGCTTTGTAGTTTTTTTTTAACGTTTTCATCAACCCGATGTAAGATTAATGGGCTAGTGTGTCATTGAGACAGTTCAAATTGCTGTCATACAAATGATGTAACTTGAAGTACACCTCAGTTATAATACTACCTAGTCACTGTAACCGTAAATCGAGCCAATCAGTCTAATCCTGAATCATCTAATGCAGGCGAAAGGGGGTTCTGATTCACCAATTTAAAAAGTCTCATGTATATATCTGTCGGGATTCGAACACACTACCTTCCACTTTCGACGCTATACAATCGTTGTGGCTTAAGTATGTATGCATTTGATATATTAACAGCACCCATAAAATCGTCGTTTCAAGTAGAAGATGAACGTTATATTATGAAATTGAATGACAGTCATAATTATGACTAAGATTCGTATAATTAAATCTTGTTTCGATATCATATGCTTAAAAGCACATTCGTTGAAATAACTTATAGAAGTCGTTAACATTTCTGTAAATATATACATTTTGCAAACATAATCTTTTTCCAAATCGGATATACTGAGATATAAGAGAATAGAATAAGAAATAACGTTGGGTGTGGGTTGTATGGTGAGCTATAATTACTAAATAAGAAAGGATGACTTTGTCCATAATTTTTTTTTGCAATTCAAACTTACCGACTGCCATTTTGTCTTGGTATTCCAGAGATGTACATGATTTTGCCTGGGTACAGACCTCCAGGGATCGGTGAAGTGAAAGGTACAGGCTGTTAAGATGTAAACAAATATCATTTAATTTAATTTTGGCTGTTAAATAACATATTATATTTTTATCTTTTCTATCTAAAGATATTGTTTGTATTCATAAAACCTATCAACTAATACAACTGAAAGATGTCGTCGTTATTGAAATAATTAAATTATGTATCATACATTTCTTTTAGAACATGTGAGTTTTGTCTATTCAAAATACACCATGATTTTGATAATCCCTGGTCCAAAATGAATTATATTAAGTTTATCTTCATATCTGAATAACAATTCGTTTTTGCTGGACATAGAGTGGTATCACTTTATTAAACATAATGGTGTCTGCTAAGAAGGTACAAGGATGTCCCTATGTGTCAACAAGGTAAAAACTATTGCCATTTTGCTATTCGTGTCCGTTTTTCTCACTTTTTCAATGTTGCCATTATTTCTAAGGTAAGAACAACTTAAATTTAACATAATGTTTGAAGTGAAGCTTTGTGTTATAAGTAATACAATAAAGCTTTCAAAGCTTTTCACAACTTTTTGCTCAAACGTTACTCTACGGTTCAGTGTTCAAACGTGCTTCAATCAAAATGGTATATTCTCTAAATCAATAAGTAATGAACAAATAGCCACACGAGTCTAATTTTGGTCGAGCTTAACAAAATCATTTTTTTTCTATCTCCGTAACTCTAATAACATTGATGTTTTTCGTTAGATTTTTCTTTAAACCCATTGGTGCCTAGCTACATTGCTCTTGACTAATTAATACACCAAATAACTTACCGGGCTATAGATGGGTCCAGCTGCCCCACCAGCGGGATATCCTGGAACTGGCATTGATGGTGGGTACTGAAAAAAGAGAGGGCGACAAAAACGTTTCAATCAGACATAAAAAATGTTCTAGCTTTCTCGATTATTACTTAATAGTCCCGACGAAGTTGAAATACCACGTTAAGCTTCCGTTCAATTTGATCTTTCAACTCAAGGGCAGGAGGTATAAGTTACTCATGCTAACGATTTGATCGATGAAATTTTAGATTATTATATTCCTCTTTACAAAATGAACCCTCATAAGCACGGCGTCATCATACTCATCATTTCCTTCTACATCATCTCTTTTCCTCTTTCTATTCAGAACTATAACGGATGATGCTATATGGGAGGAGCTGATGTCTGTCACACCCTTTGTCCTTGCTATATCATCTCTCATTACTTTATATCTGTCTCTACCTTTTAATGATGAAAGCTACATAACCAGACTACTAACAGACATGGTAATTGTTTTGTCTTATATCTCTTAGATTTCAGTGTGTGAACTCACATTATTATAAACATAAATAAAAACAAAACAATCACAGTTAATAACAAAAGTAATGATAATCATGTATGATATCAATATTATTTTATATCAAAATGTAAACATATTCCTATGTAAAAAAAAAAGCTTACAGAAGGTCCTGGTGGGCAAACCGGTCCGGTGGGATACTGTGAATTAATGAGATAAATTTACAATGAGTTATATCCAAGATGGTACCACGTCACATTACTAAGGATATAATTTAACGATGAGCAATATACAAGATATTGCATCATGTCAGATAACCAAAAATTATTTTATTTTTACTGTTTTGATCGTTTATGAATCATGGTATTTCTAATGCTTTTGTAAAACGAGATATTAGAAAATAAAGAAATATTTTATAAAACGCCTTCCTGCCCATACAAACCAAGTAACAAGATACAATCATGAAATAATGAAATAATAAGTATCTTTATTAAGAACTTAAAATGTAGCAAAAGAAAACAGGGATTGAATCAACCTGCTGTCAATAGGTTGACAATTTAAGGTTACAAAATTCAACATAAAAAATATTGCATTAGCCACTGTTTCATACGTTACAAAAACCCATTCTCCAAAGTTTGAAATCACAGTATTTTTCTGTTACACAAAATATCAAAAGTATGATTAAACGCAATACGTTGAATACATGTATTTCTCTAAATATATCTTGATACACGTTATCAGTTTTTATAACCAGAAAAAAGGAGAAATATTAATCATTCTTTGCTAAAATGACCAACAATTATCAAAGTTACAAACCAACTATCATATAGGCTTTACTCACAAGATTTCCAGACACAAGTAAAGTTAATGAATTAAAAGAATGAAAGAAATATGTAGGCCAACCCCAGTGGCTTAATATTTAAGACAGGTCAGTTTGTGCCTTGTAGAAAATATCTTATATCTTTCTAACACAGAATTTTAGCTATTGTAATCAGGCGCGTAGCCAGAGGGACATGGAGGAATGCCCGTTTGAGATCCAATATGCTCTAGATTTGCACCATTTAAAACTCATTTTCAAAATCCCGTCTTCGCGCCCAATCGTTGTTATCCTTCCAATTTGCTATCTTCTTCAAAAAAGAAAATATAATTTCTGCTTACACTTGGTGCTGGTGGATAGCTTGGTGCTGGTGGATAACTTGGTGCTGGTGGATAGCTTGGACCAGATGGATAGCTTGGGGCCGGAGGGTACTGCATGCAAAGATATTGTGAAGAAAAAAGGATTGGATTGTTAAAAGAAAATTGGTTTCTAACAAAAAATCAAGGGGCGAAAAAAGATTAAATGCAACAAGCAACTATGAGACGCTAAATATTATGAAAAGTCGATAAACAGACTTGAAAACATAGTATTACCGGTAAACATACTGTTAAACAATATTTTGTTTAATTTATGATTATTATATCTAGCCCCCTTTTCCTTTACATTATTCCAATCTGTTTATAATCTCTTTGAATCTACTATTATTTATGTGATGTTATTGTTGTTGCTATTGTTGTTACCACTTTTTTCATTTGGTAGGATAGCTCAATAACAAGCAAATAGCAAAAAGGGTAAGGTATGAAAAGCTCAAAAACGACAAAAACATCGCATTGTATTTCATTTATATATTGCTTCAAAGGATGTCTATCTAATTATCGATGTGTTAAGCTTCACTTACACTTGGGAAACCTCCAGCACCAGGTGCAACAGGAACAGGACCCTGCAAACAAACAGTAATATATATTTACTATATGTACTCATGATACAGAAACACATTTTTACTCTTTTTTGTGGGGTATGAATTAATAAATATTTTGAACTAAGAAATTACATGCTCACTTGATAATCTTGAAAGATTTCCCCAAGAAATGATTCCGAAAGTTAATATCGAAGTTAAATAAAGCAAGAAAAACAGATAAACCAGCAACATTATCTGTGCCTTTTTAGTACACTTTCATAGAATATGAGTCATAGTGGTTAAGGCTTGCCCTTTCAGAAAGTAAATAGCATATACCACCTGGCATAGTTTCAAAATTATAGACTCGTGCCTTGTATCAAGGACTCTGTTCTTATGCCGTTAGACATATTAATCGTACCCTATAACTTAAAATACTTCATGCATATCGATCTCAATCTACTTACCCTGTTTTGTTCACGGAACTGAATATAGTTGACAGACACATCTCCTTCAATGTAAATGTACTTGACAGCTTCTTTTGGCATTCTGTGGTTGAAGTCACAAAAATGTCTATGGTTGACAGTCACCTGTGTGGGTGGGAGGAGATTGTAAAAAAAGTTTTACAGATACCAGTTTTTTCTTTAAATTCCCTGGCTCGTTCCTATCCTTTTTGGACCCCGTTTCGTTTCGTAAGTATCAGTATAGAAACCAGCTATTATTTGCAATTGATTTTATCCGTAAAAATGTGTTTTATTGAAATTCAATGTGGAAAGAGAAATTGTTAAACGTGTTTGTGGCTAGTTATAAGGGAATTAATCACTTGACTGACAAAACTGTATGGTGACCTTCAGTTGCATACCTTGTATCCTTGATGAGTAACTTTCATATGAACTTCAAATCCATGACCTTTTTGGAAGGGGTTTCCTCCATGTGTTTCCTCATTCCCCCACTGTCCACCTTGCATGTGGTTTCTCACAACATGACGTTCTGAGAAGCGTGGATTGAGGTGTAGAGCACATCCTTGGTTGTAAGTTGGACCCTCACATAGATTGATACTTAAACTGTTGATGAAGACAAAATCAAACTCGTCATAATTAAACGAATTAAATTTCTTGTATGATGATAGACAATGATGCTTATAAATTACAATTCCATGTCAAATATTGAACTGACAATGCATCCTATCGTAACGAAAGGAAGGCTACGTGCGTATTACTTGGCCGACCTTGTATCATATTTTAATGATAATACCTGACAAATTTATGACGTTTCTATTGTGAGATACATGAAACAATTATCCACTTAATTAATGCAGGAATATGCGTCAGTATGTTAAGTACAAGAGTTATTGATGAATATATAATCTTCCACTGTGTAGCTACCACCCTTGCTGAAACAGTTCTATCACATTTTAAATACATAGATTGTTTTTTTAGAAATATCTTGTCCTATTTGAGCTAAATTGCTTATCTCATAAGGTTTTTATTTCTGTCTGAAATATTTTTAACAAGCGATTAATCACCCTATTTAATTGAAAACATGTTCAAGATAAATCTGTTTATACGTCAATTACACTAGTAAGTAGGAACTTTACAGGCTACCACATTATATTGTGGTGCTATCTTGATTTAACAGGTTACATGATTATATTGTGTTGCAATATTGAACTTTGCATGTTACCTCATTACATTGTTTTGTCATCCTAAACTTTACAGGCTACCACATTACATTGTTGTGTTTTCATCTTGGAGTTTACAAGTTACCGAATTACATTGTGTTTTACTACTTTATATTCGTAGGGTCATTGACACAGATATCGACTAAATCTGCACACAATTTCCTTGTATTCACTTTGGTGGGGAATCAATCATTCTACATGTAGAAAATTGAAGATTTTGTAACTCAAACAAGGTTTCTTGATTATTTACGTTATTAAGAAAACAAGTAAATTATCAACACTACGACATAACAGACTTGCCTATCACAATGATGAGGTATCCGGCCACTTATCACAACATCGGTACCGACTTGGAGACCACCGGGGATGAAGCCGGAGTATGGAATTGTAACCTGTACATGTGGATGAAAATGTTGTATTTATACGATATTATGACATATGAATGAATAAAGTTTAATAAGGAATGTATATAAAAACGTAACAACTAGCCATAATATGTCTTAAAGTACTGTTAAACAGATTTGAAGCTACCCAGGGATCTGAATGTATTCTTTAATTTCCTAGAACTTTTAATTGATGTTCAATCCGACAGCTTGGATCTAGGACTAATTTTTTTTGTAAGGAGTCATAAATATGATGAGCCTTTTACATTAGATTTGTAAAATAAAAACATCATTTTATGACAAAAGATATAAGCATATTTATTCATCAACAAAAACATGGAAAGTAAGATAACAATACTCATTAGAATCATACATATAACATATAGAAAAGGCATAATATGCAGAGACATAAACATTTTCGTAGTTTATTAAGATTACTAGAAAAAATGACTACTCGTAGAGAGTACAACCACGCACATCAGACAAAAGTAACAAATAACATATAGAAACAACTCAAATGCCATAACTCTGTCAATATATATTTTTTTAAAGTTTAGAAAGTTATTCTTAGAAGGTCCTTAGAAGAGTGTGTGTTTAATGTTTCAGGGTCCTACTGCCAACTGCATAAATAACGTACCTGAAAATTATAAAAGGGACATGACTCAGTCAAAATGTGTTTTTTTCCCCAAAAAATAGATAAAAGCTTTTAGGGACCCACGAATTACGTCTCTGTGCAAGATTTCAGATTTATATCTTTGACGATGAGACCACATTGTGTTTGCAAAAAAATAGCAAAGACATATTGAAAAATACTCAAAGGGGCCATAACTGTTTTTAAATTGATTATTCAAATAATTGTGAAAGCTGATTTTAGATAGTCACTAGAAGAGCCTCTTTGAAAGATTTCAGATTTTTAAGATGTGAACACAGCGTGGTTTTGCCAAATAAACAGAGATCATATAGCAAAAAAACACAAAAATACCATAGCTGCGTGAATTTTTCACAAATATTTCTGGATTTGAATAGCAGAAATTGTATACCGTTATCTACCATACTTTCAAAAATAAAAGCAATCCGAGCAAAGTAACTCAAGTTATCGCGTAAGCAGACAGACAGACAAA
>JAUUEB010486756.1:0-10866 GCA_032362205.1 Clione limacina | reverse complement strand
GAGAGAGAGAGAGAGAGAGAGAGAGAGAGAGATATAAAGAACCTATAAGGTATGCCTAGTTCATAAAGATACATCATATAACAACAGTTCAGAATTAGGTAAGCAGATAAGGCTATTTTCACCAACACCCCTACAGGAGGTCGAATTGTACATTATTCAGTTTAGGGTTTAGGTAACCCTTCAGAAGACCTCAACAAATTGGATCCGGGGAAAGTGAAGCTGTTCTTTTCTGGCACTTTGTTACAAAGAATGACGGCTTTATTAAAACTGATAATTGCTATTTTTTAAGACAACACAACTAGCCTTGTTCTGAAACACTGATAACCATGGCAATATCAAGACAATTTTAAATATATAAAACAAGATAAGTCATAGTTAGATCAATAATACTGTTGCTACAAAATAGACAATGTCTCATTTCATATTATTTCACTCAAAATAGCAATAACCAATTAATCACATTCAGAAAACTAGAAACATGAGTACTCAGATAGAGTACTAACTCGACACCATTTAAAATAAAACCTTTCATAATTGTACCATGTCAGCATTACTTAAAAATAACTTTATCAAAATATGTATTGAAAAACGTTGAGAAAATTAAATCCTGTTTGGATTGAAATACACTTTAAACGATGCATGAAAAGATCGTGTGCTGCACAAAGCAACGCAAAACGCAAAACGCAAAGGACACAATACACAGTTCCGCGCGACAAGTGGCGCACCAGCACCGGCAAGAAACTTGTTACACAGTGATGGAGACAATCGAGTCTCTATAATTCTTGTTAATTACTTGAAATTCCATACATTGTTAACGGATATTGCTGGAATTGAATAGGCGTCTTCATCGTGTTGATTTACAACATTGTAGAAGATTTGACGGCAATGAGTGGCAGACAGACTTACAGACACACGCGCAGCGTCATATACCTTACACGAATTATTGGTGTCGAGAACAAACACCGGTCACAGACGTATTAAGATTTAATACCGTCCATGAATAATGGCATTGCATTAGGATTATAATAATCTTATTTAAATACGAAAACGAATCATCTAAATGGACAAGCTTAGAAAACCTCCTACGAAAAGAGAACTAAGAGACTTATTACTCTGCTCGGACAGATGGTGTTTAAAACACAGGATGGGATGACGTGTCGTACCACTTAGCTGAGAGTTAAGACATCCATTACATTATTAGGGATAAACAGGTAAAATAGTCTGATGTCATAGTGTTTAAGTCACATGAACTGACATGTGACCCATTTCAGTCGAGATGACACTTTGTACTTAAATATAAAACAATAAAGACAGAATACATATACTTATGGATATGTAAACAAATACAAACTTATACTGGACTGCAATGTCCTTCTAAAATGTACGTCATATATAACATACGTCACACCAGTACTAACGCCAAAAAGGAACATCACAATATTTTATTATTTGATACATTTTATTCGTTCATTTACTGATAATCAACATAACTTATTGTTGTAAAAATGCAAATTGAATTTCTTTCGAACGTTTCATCCGTTTACATGTCAAAAGCTAAGTCTGGCACAGGAGTGACGTAACAACCATAGTTCTGGATCATTTAATAATTCCAGTTATATTAAGTATAAACTGACGGTTGAATAAAAGCAAATATAAAACTAATGTAAACTACGTAATAAATGAGATATACAATTAAATTGAAAATAAACCAACCATGAGATAATCTTAAAGCCACAAATGAACAATTTAAAGCCTTTATTACTTTGTTCAATAAGTAAGTTTCTGTAAATCAGCATCCAAAAACTATCGGGGAGAAATCAATGATTTCACAGGACCATACCTTAAAAGGGATTCATAACAGACAGATAATGAGAAACGAAACCTTGTTTACTTCATATAAGCTGTTCGGTGGTATGCATATCCATTGTTTCAAACACTTTCTATATTTGGAAAACATTCTAACCATGAGTTTTATTCTTTTGTTGTATGCAGTTTATAATGGTATCAAGTGGTAGAACTTGTGTATGTTGTCTACTACGACATTGGGATAAACAAATAAATACACACCTTTCATTCTATTTGAACCGTTTTATTGACCTGTGTACTATGTCAATGCGATCTTAATATGAGGCAGATAAGAGTGACCCGAATGTTGCTGACTTTAACTGAGTATTACTGATACAAACGCATACAGTGGTATTTCGTTTTAAAACGAAGGGGGTCTCTTATTCAGGCTACTAGCTCGGATATTAACCATATAATCTTATTTCTGCGTATTTCGTGTTCGCTTTGTCTCTAATGCCTTGTCTACTAAGTCAACAAATTGTCAAAGCACTTCCGGTTCTGATTTACCAAAAATTTGAAGCAGCTAACAAAATCCGTCTGTTGTTTTAAGTAGTGTACCACACAAATTCTCTGATATTTACACACAGTTTAAACACTCACAGAGCCAAATCTGGCGAATCAAAAATCAAACAGATACTGCAATTTCTTGTTGCATCAGTTAATAATTATACCATGTCATCATTACTTAAATGCAAAATACAAGAGATTAACTTTATCAAAATGTGTATAAGAAAATGGATTCAGGAAAATGTTGTTGGTGAACATAACAAAAGCTCGCAACCCTCGTGTTCATTCAAAGTGCTTGATCGGTCATAACGCGGAAGAAGAACTTCTGATACGATGATGGTGACAATGTTTGTACCAAAGAATTATAGAAAACTGCTTAGATATGTTCTTTACTCAGTCAATTGTTAACACTCATTGTTGGAATTTAATAGGGTTCTTTGTCGTGTTGACTTTCAACATCGCACCACATTTAACGTCTATTAGTTGTATATATTTTGATTTATTGTGTTCACAGAAACACAGACACACAGACAGACAAACCCGGGCGTCACATAATCATCCAGGTGTCAGATAATAATATTCATTAACAATCTCGCCTAGTGTTACTGAAACGTTTAGAATTCCTCATTAAGAAAAAGAAACAAAAACACATCTTGAATGACTTATGAAGCACTTTTTCTGTCTTCGCACTGCTCACCTTCCTAGAAGAGAGGATATAATGCCAAGCCACCAAAGACCCTGGCCTTTCTATTCAGGGTCCAAATCTTACATCAATGTTTCAACCGAAAACAGTTAATTTACTAAATAATTTATGAAAAAATCAATTTTTTCTGATTTTTACAAACACAGATAAGATATAAAAATAGTCAATTTTGCAGAAATATATAAAAATCCCAAAATTGACCACAAAATTGATTACCCGTATTAATATACCACTAAAAATCATGTTTTTCTCGTGGATGTAAGGAGTCTTTAAAGATGTTGTTTAAAAAGATTACATTTTTTTTCAAAACATGGCATTAATGGTTAAAAATAGCAGGCTGATTATTTCAATTTCTCACTCTACGCTCTATAATATCCAAACCATGTCGAAACGGTTGTGATCGGGGAAACAATTGCAAGTCAAATCTGTCGATGTTTTCTGTGTTTTTCAGTCACAACTCGAGTTGTATAAGTACGGACATTACCTTCTAGCAGTATGACACCAGTATCAATATCGAAAATCTCCAAAAGCACGATAGACGTTGAATGACTTTGTGATACGTGCTCAGCAGTAATATCAGACATATTAGTCGAGAACGGACAGCTTTGTTTGAGGAATCGGTGATCACGTTTTCAGCCGTGCAGAGATGCTTTTATTTATGGATTGCAGTTGTTTTTCTTTTTCTAAGAGAACTGTCAACAACGAAATGATTGCAGTTATTGTTATTTTTCTAAAAGAACTGTCAACAACGAAATGATTCCCTTGTGGTTGACAAGATCTTTATCGTTGGAAACATTTCGGTATACATTTTAGTGCATATCCGCTAAAACACCTACTCATATGTATCCTTCAGGGCTTAATGCTTTCTTTCAAATTTGTTTCAATCTGTTTTGCATGTGTTTTACGACCTGTAGTCACTTTTAAAAACTTCTTTTATTTTGAGATTTCCCCTGTTTTTTGTAACAACCCTTTATATCTATTTGAAAAGTCACGAATGACCACTTCTCAAGATCACGATTACCTCCCTCCATGTGAAATCCTGATACAGGAATGGGCATGGACAAATCTTTTCTGACTGATTGAATATCCTTGATATATAAACTCGAGACAAAACTGAACTCATCAATCATGAAAACATCCGTCGTAAAGCGCTGTTAGTTCATGGTGTGCTATGTAAGTTTTTTATTTACTAACGCGTGGCAAAATATCAGTTTTTTATATCTAGGGCAAAATTGGACAAAGAACCTGACTCATCAAAAATATATTATTGATCAAGCTCCAAGTATTTGAAATATATTTATAGAAATAGCTTGTTAGGTTAAATACCCGAGTATCTTACATTATCACGCTTGGATCTAAGACATCGGTACCATAAAGGAGAGTACAATGCGCAACTTTAAAAAAAAATAATACATTTAGTTTTTCTCTTTATAACAACACCACCCAGCTTTCCTTCTTTACGACCACATGTCTAAAAACATTATTTTAATATACAAGGGGTCTTTAGCAAGTTCTACTGTATTTGTAATTTTAGCTTAGTCTTCGCTTGAGACCTTTTAAGGCAATATTATTTCTCATTTACTTTCTAACAAAATAATAACTTTTTTCCTTGTTGTCACGCTCTTCACAACACCAGACGGTTATATTTTTATAAAAGAAATGTGAGACATAAATATCTCGACTAAGGATAAAAGTAGCAGGTTTGCGAACCTTCATCTTTCACGTGCGAGACGGACACGTTGCCCTTTGTCTTCCAAAACTTGCAAAAATAAATTCTAACTTAATATCTAATTCATTGTGTAGCTGTCATGAAAAGTTTCTTAGCTTTACAACTTTCTAAGCAATTATTCCACCAACTAAAAAAATAATGCTGTGGCTTTCATCTACGATAGATAAGTAGAAGTAATAATGTTCTACTTTATATAAACACTAGAATTTCGGGTCGCTAAACGCTCCCTAAATTCGTCGATTTAGTCGTTACGCTTCCTCTCATTGCAATTTTGTCATCACAAATATTCAAAAGTAACAGTGAAAAACTAAAAGTTTCTAAAAAAAATATTATTAGTTTAAAAGTTGTAAACACCTGGTACTACCTGTAAGAATCAGCTCATAAGAAAAAAGAAAAGAAGAAGAAAATTTCAAAAGACCAACCATCCCTTGAAGTGTTAAATACACTATTGATATTGAACCCCAAACTCCTGAAACGTCTTCGCGCAAATACTCTCCTATTGAAGGAAAGCCCCTTTCAAAACCTAGGCGCTTTCCACCCTTCGTCGGTTTGGTCGTTACGCTCCTTCTCGTTGCAATTTTATAATCACAAATATTCAAAAGTGGCAGTGAAAAACTCAAATGTTCTACACAAAATATTGTTTGTTTAAAAGTAGTAAACACCAGGAACTTCATCTCAGAGTCAGCTCAGCAGAATAACACAAGAATTACCTTCCAATTAAATGTCCATGCTGGTATGCAACAAAATATTAAGTTAAATGAATAATTGTCTGCAATTATGAAATTGGACAATTATTCTATTTCGTAAAACATAATACGTAGTAATCATGTGACGCATGAATAATAGTTATCTGACAACTTGTTAATTACAAAGAAAAATGTAATTAATCATAAGACGACATTATTTTCTGTAAAAAGAGCACGAATTATTTACAAAATTAAATTAATTAAATATCTCTAGTGTCTTCACTTTAATCACAATTCGTGATTGAAAAGAAAGTCTGCGATAAATGAGAAACTTAATTAGCAAACACATTTTAAGATTAAAAACACTAACAATAAGCAATTTATGAAACGTTATACCGCAACTTGACTTATTTCGATCTTACAAATAATAATTGTGTTTTCTTATTTCAAATGTCAATCTTTGCGTCATTTCTGTTTCACTTTTTATTAATCTAATGGTATTTGCGTGTGATAGTGAAACGCTTGACAATAAATGTGAATGTAACTCACGTAGAGGTCTCTAAAATAAATATAAGTTTAACAGTTTATCATGTTAAGCCCTTCGGAAGTTGAGGCTATTTCATGATTTAAGAGTATACCATTGATTAATGATACAAAGATAGTTTTAAATGTTAATGACCAACTCAACGCACGAAGATTACGTAAAAGCCGATGCCTACATAAGATGAAAATATGCTAGTGTCAGGTAGCCTTGGACCACTTTATATTTATATGATGCCTTGTTGATGGGATTGTTACACTAAAATGAGCGGAATTGTTTTCATTATAATGATCATTCTGTCACAGAACGATTCATTGCCATGTTTTTTTAATTCATAAAAGTTGTGCAAAGTTTAAAGAGCAAATTAACACCGAATAACAAACCTTAACAAAATAGCTCACTTGCGTAACACTTAAATTAGCGAACATGTTTGATTGCGAGGTATACAAAAAACAAACACCAATGTTATTGTTATTGTTGTGAGCTGTCTGTACACTGCTCTTTTTTGATTGACTGAGCCGTAGCTGGCCAATCTACATAAATAGACCCATAACCTTACAGCTTTAAAATTGAAAAGAACAAAAAAACAAGCAACCTCTATATTAGTTAAAAGTCTCAAAATGTCATTAAATAAGTAAACAGTCTGGCGCTTTACATTAAGATATTCGTGCTAAGACTGTTAGTCTTTGTATTAATGTCCTTTCATGCTGAAATCGAAAGATTAATTCCTTCTAACAAGCATTAATTTAGTTTGACCAAAGCCGAGCAGAGAAAGAACTGCGAGCAGATAAGTAGAACTTTAAAAAACAATTAGATACATAGGATTTGGTCAAACTGGTTTATTGTCCAAATAACCTTCAAACAACCAGCCTCAAGTCTTCTACCTCTAATACCAAAATACACGAGATGAGGCTATAAGTCCATTCCCAAATTACAGATTTATTTCACACACACCCCTTGAAAATGTTGTTTTCAAATATGTATATAGGACCATGTCGTGTTTGTAGTCAACAAATTATCACAAAAATGGGTCTAATAACGTGTAGTCCTGTGCAACGCCGAGTTAGCTTTGAATGAATTTCCTTCTTTTCAAAGCATTTTCCAATTCCAAAATAGACTCATGGTAGCTATTAGTGATGTGGCAAAACACATTTTGTGAATCGATTGCTTGAGATCGCCAACAAATCAATAATAATTGAAAATGCACATTATCAGTGGTGGGATAGTGTTTTGAGGACACCATGTTAAAGCTGAACCTCATAACCCGAGAACTAATGACCGGGTGCGGTCGCTGACCGGATACTTGTAATCGTCTCGACATTATATTTCACTTGCCAGTTTGATTTATCATATTATAGAAATATCGAACTTCGATCTTATATTTGATCAAACTAGATACTGTGATTAACAATTATTGACATTGTATTCGTTACATAATCACGGCTGCGTATAAATGGAATACAGCGATACATAAGATATGTATGTACCTGACGCAACAATTTCTATGACTTCGTGTCAGTCTGCAAACTAAGATTCCCTCTCCCGACAATAATCAGCGTCTATTAATTATGTTGTCATCTCAAGATCACTTAAAGTTATAAGTCATGTGATATATCCTTGGACTCACTCGTACAAGAAAAATGATTCAAGACAAATGTAGATTTCCATTGTTCCGCCTCAAGAAGACAATAAAAGTGTTAATATCACCGGACTCAAAGATCTATGTGTTCAGGTAGCATGGACGGCAACACTTCCAAATTAGCTTAGACATAACACCGTCGGATGTTGTTTTATAACGAACGTTCCTCGTTTTCTTGCCGAAGATCGACCAATATTGGATCACGAGCATTGTGTATATCAGAGTTATAGCCTAAAATGAACAAATCATGACCGAAAACACGCCACGAAACATCTTGGGTGATGAACCCAGGATAACCGCATGGTATGCAGACGTGCTTCTTTACGAGCTACATAGCATTGTATTTTATATATGTGATAAAAGATTTGATTATTTCAGTTAAAACAGTTATGAAACAAACAATCAAAAGGGGCCTTTTGTCTAAAATCAAATTTTGTTTCGGCAGTCCACCCATTGACAACCGATATCACAACAAGTCCAAGAAAGTGGTTATAATTTTGAGCTATCCAAATATTTAAAATTTGGTCATTTATAAGAAAAGATCAAATAAAGTGCATCAAGTGTAGTGATGTCTTTTCATATTGTTTTAAAATTTTGAAATAGTGCAAATGAGTGCTATATTTTTCATGAAATACACTGATGAAAGCTGAACGTTTTCATTAACTCCTAATAAAAATCAATCACGATTCCAGACAGTTTTCTTTTAGTGACATAAAAACGTTGACAATTTGTGAACAAATGTACCAGGCGTCTGTAATCTAATTTTCATTTTTTTTAAATAAAGGTTTAGTTTCAAGCCTAATTTCAAAATTTTGTAATGCGTATTATATTCCGACCGACGCGTTGTCGTTTTACAGACTGAATCTTTAAATCGATGATTGTATTTTAATCATAGGTACTGTTTTGTCTTTATCTCTTTCCTTCAATTTCCAAACTTGATCAAAGCCTTTCTTTCACGTAGTATGTTGTTCTATCATGGTATCTAATTTTGATTATCATGAGAATCTTTCAGTAAATTATATTTTATTGTATGTCTCATTGTGCATGATTTACTTACTTGGGCGAAGTCAAATTAGTCAACCATAATGTAGGATATGAGTTGTTGACTTCTCTTTACGCTGATACCTTTTAACAAATAAGATATAGGATATACAATTCAACATTGATAGTCGTCTTTATTTGACATGATTTACGTCATTGTTTGGAGGAGTAAATAAAATAGAAACTTTTTACCAGTTGAACGAAACAAAATAGTACGAAGGGGTATCTTTATTAAAGTGCTAGTTTTTTTTTAATCATAAAAACAATTATCGGTCTATTTGTGATTCTGAACGCTGTCGGAAAAAAGAAACTATATTTCCTTGTTATACGAGTTCAGATGCAATTAAAGAATGGCTTTTATTAACAACTTATCAAAGCTGGTACTACACTCAATGTTCGGTCCAATTATTATTGATCATTGCATTCAACTGAGAAAAATATCTACAAAAAAATTAGATTCATGTTTTTTAACATTTTAAGCTTCATGCCAAAAAAGAAGAATATATATATCTGAAGGAAATTCATACTTTAAAAGGGCATCCCAGTGTGGAGTGGAAATCAAAATTAATTGTATTATTATCATTATTGTGTAATTGTACACACAATCAGTACATAATAGCCACATTCCTTCAGGTATTCCCCTATTAATCGAACACAAATATTAACATCTACTATTGAATATATATCTTTTCTATTTTAAATTTTGCTCAAAGAGTGTCATAGCGATTGTTCAAGGAGAGAGAATATAAAAAGGAAAAAAAACATCGTAAAATTGAATGCATATCAGATGAAACTACTAAAAAACAGACCCACTGGCTAAAAAACAATTTATTTTAGACGAAGTTTTTATCAGGTTGATAAGACAACATCGCAATGCTGAATCTTTTCATCGGAAACAACAGAAACTCTAGACATTGCGGACAATGAATGGCTTCCGAAAGAAGTCCCTCGCGGTGTAATCCTAACTCAAACAGATAAGCCTGCCTATTGACCAATTATTTCCTATGTTTGCTCCATGGCTCCATGATCATTCCAGAATGAGTGATGTCTTCATAGGTTTCTTTACGCTTGTCTTACTCCTGTTGTGTAAGGGAAATAATTTCTATGTTTATTTAACAGATATGAGGGAATATAAAGTGACCTCATTTGCATAGTTATTAGGGTTTGCCAGGAAGTTTGACACCAAGATATAGCCTTGATTTACAACTAAGCCTCGTGTAATTAAGAACGTCAAGCCTCACGATTTATTTGCAGTTATTATTACCGTTTCTTCCCATCAACAAGATAACCTTCATTTGAGCTAGCGATCAGATACACTTTGAACTATTCTATTGTTGAAAATGTACAAGCAATGAGAAAACAAATTATGTTTTATATTTCGCGCCTTTGACTGAATAATTTTGACTGTAATTGAAAAATAAATACGTTAATACTTTAGATAAACAAAGATTTAACGTCTGATGTAATTATTTCGTGAGCACAATTACTTTGTGTAGTGGTATAATTTCTTCTTGTCTGTCTGTTTGAGAAATAATGCTCCAAACTCTTTCATTTTTTAAAGGATGGTATAAAACAGAAATCAAATGTTCGCTTTTCAAATGATATATGTGTGAACAATTGACTGAGTTATGCTTCTTATTGAATATTTTGCTATATGTCTTTGTTAATCGTTGCTAACACGCTGTGGTCCTATCAGGGGCGCATTATGTCATGGCGGGGCCCCTAGGCACTAAAACACTCTTTAGTCAATTATTTTCGTACCAAAAACAAAACAACCCTTATTCGATAAAAAAGAAATGTAGTCATTTATCACACCCAATTTGTATCATAGACAACATACTAGTTCAAATAAGTTGTAGTTGGTTGTTGGTAGGATGAAAATTATATAACATTTCGTTATTAATACAAAAGAAATCAAACAGCGAATTAGCTTTGAGTACACATTTGCAGTTTATATTTCGGGAACAAATTAAGTTCAAATCATATGCTGACATAATTGGCTAGTTTTGTGAATTTTTTAAATCTAATTTTAATAATTTGAGGTTAAGTGACTAGTGAGGCTCTTTGGTATGAGATTAAGAATAACCATGATAAATTTACTTGATTTTCAAAACAGCCCTAATCCAAAACAAAAATGATGACACTGGACCGATAACGATAAAACAGTGCGATGCA
>JAUUEB010486745.1:0-10867 GCA_032362205.1 Clione limacina | reverse complement strand
TGACTCATGAACTGTCCTCATGACCTAGTCTCGAGTTGATAAGTGTTAACCGTGGTAACAATAGATGTTCAGCTGATTGGGGGACGTTTGTCGCGGGGACGCCTGTCTCGGGGACCCCTGTCGCCTCTCCCCTACAAGACCCTAGAGTTCTACGGCGCTCCTGGCCTGAATTTTTCTTCATCTGTCTTTTCTTATCAGACTGTGCCTTCCTTCACAGTTATGTGTTGTGCCTGCCTCAGCTGTTGTGTACACTGTTCGTAATGGGCTTTTTGGACGTTTATTTCTGCGCTTCTTGTGCGCTTTTATGCGTTCCTAGCCCTTAGTGTCATTAGATCAGAAGTGCTTGTAAGTATCGGTTTGCTGCCGAGCCTGTGTATTCTACGATTTTATAAAATGGAAGGTAAAGTATTTGTAGATTAATATTTGTTGTAGTCTCTTGTCTTTATTTTAAAGTGTATGTATACAAAACGACCATGTGTACTGTATGTGTACTCTCTGGGCATTTCGTTCATTTCCATTAACTTTAAACCTATTTAAACATTTATGTATTACCATTTACAAGACCCTTCATAAGATAGATAATGTATCGATACGATAAAACGCTACCTTTCTTCAACAATAAACGAAAAACCTCTTAATCAAAATGATGTTCAAATCAATTCTCTCGTGAGAGGAGTTGCCATCCTGAACATGGATACCAACAATTTTTCATTCATCGATTTTCTGTTTAAAAAATCGTTAAATCTCACTTTTCTGGTTCCTGAAAAAATGTAATAACTTTTGTCAATAAAACGATTTTAGTTCAAAGAATCTCCTTGAACTAAAATAAAATACAACAAGCCTCTGTCAGCGTTAAACTACATAAAAACGTTTAAGCGTGCGTATGTTTGACGTCCTCTTTATTTGATGTGTTTTTTGGTCGTGATAAAGAGATTATCGAAACGGATGCTAAAATAAAAGAGGATCATGAAACCTGAAAACCTACAGTCAAATCGAATTCACAGTACACTGTTTTTTTGTGGTTTTACATTGTGAAAAAAACCTTCGAGAAAATCGATACAAAGACAAAAAGCACTAATAAAGAACTTCGAGAAAATAAAATAGTAGAAAAATGACTGTATGGAGACAGCAAAGGGGGATAATTGGTCCAAATAATCTTGTAAAACTATGCAGACATTTTTGCAATGGTTTTAGGTAGAAAAAAAGAATGCTTAATCTAAATCCAACTGATGTCACTTGTTATTTTTGATGTTTAATTAAAGATGACTGCTAAGGTATCGCCCTATTTAAACATAGTAAAATTAAAACGGCTTATCTCAAATAGCTATAAGTCACTGAAAAATATAAGCCAATACATGCATCCATTGGTTTTGAGTTCATTACAGTAATTGATTTTGAACCTCAAGGACATATGCAGTTCAAAGTCAAAAGAAAGGTTTTAAATGTCAGGAAAGAACGAAACCATTTTATATCTTTTGTGGCTTTTAATCATGCACAATTATCCTGATTTCATTACATTTTTTCTACTTGTGTAAGCATTTTGTAATATTCACTCATGATTTGGCTAGAAAATAGGTCAAATGAGCATACTTTACTGTACACACATATAATAAGCAGTCTTTCAGTCACGTTTTAAAGATATCTTGTCAAATAATTGATATAGTCACATGATAACCAGTATGATAGATCACCTGGTTTATCAGATTTAAAGGTTAATGCCATTTTAAAGGGCATACTACGTTTTAAAGACTTGACCTTGAATGTTTTATTTGACTTTGGCGATGAGCCTTGACGTAAACATTATTATGGAAATTACCATTAACATGGAAAGAAACATAAGAATTGTCTTTTTTATAAGATTTGTATTCAACCAGAAAATGAAATATTCGAGGTTTTAGTAACATGGCGGCCATGTTAGAATTATTGATTGCAAACAAAATTAATTAAGAATAAAGATGTTCTTGTTTTTACTTTTCGTGCCAAATAAGAGATGCCAAACTTGTCATTCGATGAAAGATTTGATGCAAACATGTTTGTCCCATATTTCTATATTTTTGCTCTTTAAATAAATAAATAATAAATGTGTTGTAAAAAGTCTAAAGTCTAAATATCAAGTTTCACCTTTAAAAAGATTGACCAGAGGATTAAATAAATATAAGCTCAAAACCAATGAATGCATGTATTATATTGATATTCTTGTGAATGATTTGCTGTTATTTGAGAAATACCGTTTTATTTCATCAATTGTTATGTTTATATAGAACGACATCTTGGCCGCCGTCTTGAATTGTGAAAATGCCTCAATAATGACAACGTGGCATCAGAAGGGTTTTGACAGACTGAACTATTACTGAGACTGAATGTGTTGCCAACGCTTTCATTTCAGACAAAAACTCAACTCAAAGCCTCCTGAAGATACCCAATCTCCAAGCATTGGAAACAGCTTGACATTGTTATTGTCAGTTGTACAAAGCTCAACACCATTCAGCTAGTATGATCTAACGATTAGATTCTAACCACAGTGCAGATAGTGACAATAGCATGCACTAGTGAGCAGGAAAACAGGCAACATGAAGCTACGCACATTATCAGAGAAAGTATGCCGTAACCTATTTTTGGAACTATCCCAAACGTAATCTGAAAAAAATAATTGTAAATACCTTCGTGACGTAATTCACATCACTGCACACAGTACTTTTGAAAGAAACCCTCAAAGATTCAGTTTCTAGAAAGCGAGGTTGCGCAATAAAACACATGCTTCGACATCATGATGAGGTGATAGCATAAAAACCAGATATATTGCACTTTTGGTTACAGGGATGAATATTTTAATACGTTATATTTCGGCGAAAAGAAAATTGAAACTTCTCCTTTGGCTTATGAGTGGTCCTATCAATACAAAAAATTACAAAATAAATATGAAACCTTAATATTGTGGAAAATTGTGACACACCAGCATTTACCATGAATAATATATTTTTCATTTTTGTGGCGTTAACGGGTACTTAAAAAAAATAAGATGTTGAGCGTCATAAAAGTCCACAATCTATTCCTACAAATACTTATATATCAAACCTGTTATATAGGTAATTCATTGGATATCAAGCTATATATAATAAAAATGATCCTATTTTATAATTTTGATTAGCTAATGCCTTAAAATGATGATGAATATGATCAAAAAATGGTTTCAAGTCCAGTTTGTTTTTTTAGGAAAGGCATTTAATTTTTCCTGTATTTTCAAATCACCCCGAGGTGAGGTACATATACTTTAACGCCAGCAGGATAAAACACCAAGCAAATAAAAGGAAAGGTGAGTTTAACTAGACATAGAAACATGTTTTGTTATTCATCCAGAAAACTCAGTGACAGCCCTGAGTTCGATGTGTTCAATTGGAATTCCCACTCTTGACACAAGATGTCGAACTATCTCCTGAAAGAAGTTTCCCAGGTCAAATATAATCATCCGAAATAAGACAGATATTGCCAATAAGCCAGTTCCTCTATCGTACACATGATGTTGAGATAACATTTATAAAAGCAAAGTGGTCTGGGTTGCTAACTTTGGAATGTTAAGGTAACTAAAATAGATGTATCATTGAGAAAACAATCTACGCGATGAGTAAGGACTAAGAATTACATTTATGAGGTTCTTTATTCTGTAAACTAATTGATTTTCTATTCGTGAAATTTCATTCTATAAGCGACAAAGAAAACAAAATTTTGCAGGGTATGTTTTTGTAAAGAGTAACATTTCCGTTATTCAGTTCTTTTGTACAGGGTTATTGAACGTATAATGGAATATAAGCACGAGTACTTTGAACCTAGGGGGACGGAAATTTGACTAAACTAGGTTTGAAATACTCATTTTATGTTATATTGTAATAATTGCGGGTTTTCGTAAAATAATTGTCTCAATGCGCTACGCATTTCCAAAATGTAACTCCACAGAAAAAAATAGAAATACACCATTGCTGTATTGTAATACAAAACGTTTTTTCGTTAATAACTGTAATGTAACATTGGAGTATTGTATCAAGTGTTTACAATGTATCGACAGTGCGTCGTAATGCCGTGTTAAACGGTCTAGAAATGAAAGGATAATCCTCATATGAATAGTAACATTAACCATCAACACCGATGCTGCAAATTTCAGAAGAAAAAAAGCAGAAATTTTGTCATTGACCAATTATATTGCCATTCAAATATAAAAAGGCGTGTTTATGAAAGATAAAAGGTCTTACATCAATAGAAAACAAAACACCATAAATCAAGAACTTAACAAACAATGAGAAAGTACATCTCATGAGATGGTCTCTTTAGGTCCGTTGTAAGTCAATCAACTACGTCCTGACTTTTTATGATTACAAAAAAATGTTTTGTCAATTTTAGCAATTCGTCGACTATTTAAATCAGGCGTGCACGGACGCCTCATCGAAGACATTTTACATCATTCATTGCGTAAGTGTTTTGTAGCACTCAGGATGTAACGTGTAAAGTCTAATCAGACATCCTTCATCTGGATTGGGGGGGGGCCATTTATATTTCCTCCCTGCATATTTATTGTCTCTAAAAAGTGGTTCTATTATTTTTTGAATACAATCATTTTCAAGATTTTTTTGTCATCCTAAATCTTGCACTAAAAAGTAACATTTATAACATAACTAAGGATACATATCAGTGTGTAATATTGTCATTGAAGTACGACTATATTTCAAAAAAAGATCTGAATGAAGCTGTATCAATCAATATAAACGACTATGTTGGAAAATTATGAAATAAGAATTGTGCATTCATCTGAAAGCATGTACCAATCAATAAATTCGTGTTTGACTAGCTCCGACTACTAACTTCATCTAAGTTCAGACAACTATGACCAACGGGGACACGCGTAAGTTTGCATAGCACTTTCATAATATTATATTAGCTTAAATAATGAAAGCACATTGAGCCATGAAAGTAAGGAGACTGAAAAATCCGGGAACTTCAGTCACTGTGACTTCCGCTTTAGGAAGAGCTGAATGAGATTTGGCGCGTATCAATAGCAAAAAGTCTTAAGGACGGGGAAAAGGAAATCAAGTAAAAGCTAAATGGGAATGAGTAGAGACAGGATCTATAGGAAACGGGAACGGCGGGGTTTGAAATTAGAGATAAAAAGCAATTTCTTTACTTTTCATATATTTCCCCCTCTTCTTTGGTGTAGAGTTCTGTTTTTGTTTCTCTCTTTTCTGTCTTTATCATTTTTAAGAATGTTTCATTTCTCTTAATTCCTTTTCTCTTTTTTTACCTCTTTTTCGTCTAGATATCAAAACCCCTTATTTTACACAATATTTGATTTTTTTCCTTAATGGATCTGGGCTAATACAATTAAAAAAAGCCTTACGGACATCGAGAAATGTCATTCTCAATAAACGTGCTCACTAAGGATTTCCCGAGATGTACATTTAGATACGACATTATATTAGCAGTATGTTGATGCTACAAGCGGCCATATCAACGCTAAAATAAACAATGTCAGCTTGACGTTCAATCACAGAACGATTCCAGTGGGATCCAAATGGTTCCAGGAATCGAATTAGACAACTTGTCGAGTAATTTCTTAAATCAGGTTCTCATCGCTCCTGGGTTTTCTGTCATGACTTGAACTATTCCTTTGCGAATGGTGATATCTTTATGTCTGATAATAAGGCAAGGCTATCTTACTTAAACTTGTTTTGACTTATTCATTTGTCAGTGGTTCTAAATAGTTGGAGTTTAATATTCTTGAATTTGAGCTGGTGTATGATATATTGTTTAAAAGCCCCCCTCTCCCATTTTATCTTTTTCTGCAACATCATTATCTAGTGATGAATATTATTCTCCCTATCTTCTGCATGAAATACTAAATGGAAAATATATAATACTCGTTTTCCGATTTCTTCAGTAATAACTGTCGTCTTCCATTATTTTTTGTTTATATTTATGTTTTAAAGAATACCTGGAAATCACATAATGAAAAACATGAAAATATCTGGTGTTTGCATTTCTCTTCCTCAATGAAGGTATTGCAATTTATGTTAAACGTTATTCATCTATGGCCTGAGGAGTATCATTTAGTGTAGATTTCAATTAATATCAGTAGTCTTTCATATAAGCGAAATTAGTCTTTTCAATTATCTCGGAAGTGGTACACGTCTAGAGCAGTTTGTCGTTTATCTGTGTTTGTAGCATTCTAAGCATCAGAGTATCTTTTGAAGGTGCACAGTGGACAATTTTTGAGTGAAGAGAAGCACAAAAGTGTATTTTTATTCCCCAGGTCGATGCATCAAGACCATACCTCGGTGGGAAGACAATACTGGTAATGCATAGATGTATTTCTATACAGGGAAGTAAATAAAGTACGCCTAACACACTTTTAAATAAACCTAGATGGGTTAGAGTAGTAAACGATCGTATTCATTTCGGCTTTAAGGTAGCTTATGGTATCGCATTAAAGTTAGACGCTCAGATAAGTATGAAGTTAACATGAAATCTGACTAAAAAGTTTGATATTAACAAACAAGTTACAATAAATGGAAATGGGGGATTGTTAATTTTTTTGATTGCTTATCTATTGACAAATCATATTGATTTAC
Source organism: Clione limacina (assembly GCA_032362205.1). NCBI lineage: Eukaryota > Metazoa > Mollusca > Gastropoda > Pteropoda > Clionidae > Clione > Clione limacina. Next base: position 4,253 of record JAUUEB010486745.1, on the reverse strand, counting down.
CATATCTCATAAATAAAAATAAATAAATTGTTGTGTTTATTATTGTTGATATAAGTTTGACAATCTTTACGTCAGAAAAAGATTGAAATATTTTTTACTGCTACAATTTACGAAAAACATCTTTGTTATCTTTTAGTCTGTGATTGTAAAAGCATATATTCTGTCTTTATATCTTTGATAGGTGTTTTCGATTAATGACACTATACGGATTAAACATAACATTAACAATGCTCCATGTAATTATTTTTCTTGACAGGTACCATCTATATGTCCTGCTTACCCATTTATTCTTATCACTTTAATTCAAGTATTACAAGATAAAGATAAAGTCTTAAGTTCTCAAAATCAATGTTAATAATCTTGGTTAAAGATGTAAAGTGTCTCCTCCTCTTAGTGTTACATTCTGAATTAAAGGCACTTAACTCAGCTATACTATCTGTTGACTAAATCGGCATGAACATATCATTACACTTAACAATACCCCTTTTTTGCCTACCGGTAAAATCTCACATTTGCATTTAATTTGGTCACTAGAAATACATACTTTGAAAAGGCTGTTAAATTCGATAATCCTAACATAGACTGGTGTGGGGGGATGCTTTTCATTAATCAACCTTACCTGATCTTACTCTTAAAGGACACTGAAATATAATTTTGCTATCATTTAATAGCCTTTACTGTCATTCATATTGGGTTGACAAAAAGTGCGTAAAAAGCTGATGTCTTCAGAATCGACCGAAAGGTCTCAAACGAAAGTTATATCCTTGGCGATTACATATTTGATGACATGTTTTTGTCTTTAAGACCAGTACATCCAAATAACGGTTTCAAACGTGAAATAGTTATTGGTGTGCTTAAGTATTCGTAATTTACGTGCGATCACTCGAAATGACATGAGGTCGGATGGTTACGTCTTGACTAATCGGGAACAATGGTCACTGGGCAGACCTTTTGTAACGTGTTCTCGTCGTCGAATAACCTCTATTTAGACAATACCCAATCGTTTCCGAGTACTGACTATTCCCCCTTGATTGGTTTTGATAGTTCTTTTTCAGGATCCCCGTCTAAGAATGGTTTATTTGAGTTACCTCAGGTCCGATTGGTTAGTTTAAGTGGTATGCACCGGCTCCACGGGTGCCAAATAGAATGAGAAAACAATAATTACATTTTTATTTATGTTAACCCCGTCAATTGTTGGTCTCCCGGCACCTCCACTCCAAATATGTTGGAGCTGACACCGAGGTTTGTTTATTCTGCGATCAAAAGCCGATCAAGACATTTCGGTTCTAACTCCTTAATAGATATTCAGCGTTGTAAATGTCGTGCAAGTCATCTAGAATATCCCCAAGCTGAACTGTTCACAAAGTGACCACTCAGACAACTTGGTTGGTTATTAAGAGAAATGAAGCCTATGTTGTGACCACTTAAAAGAACCGTTGGTCAAAGTGTACTGCTCTCGTAATTTTTCACCCAGTTAGACTTGAAATAAGTTACAGGATTAAATTGCTTGGGTCCATGGATAACGAAAAATCAAGCCAGGTGACTCAAGAGTCTCAAAATCATCTAATTGTGTTGTTATTAGCTCGTCTTTGTAGGTAAACTTTATCAAGCTACAGAAATCGCATCACCAAAATCGTTTCTGATAAAAAATATTTAAAACACAACCAATTCTGTGTGAAAAAGACGTAGATACTCATACTGATGTACACAAAATCATCCATTGGACTAATGGCTTTGGTCTGCATCAATAAGAGGATGAAAAAGGAAAGACGGCTTCACATAGGGACGCTAGAGATTAGTGGGATACATTATTTTCTAATCTCCCCTTTTAGAAACCCATTTAGTGTCTGCCTTTTGTGGATTGCATTTATCTTGAGTTTAATAACATCCTTAAACACGGTTAATTAAATCGATTTGTAAACGATTGCGAAATGGCTTGAATAATTCACCCAGGAGTGTTTTGTCTTATACATATAATAGACTTAGTGCAGACATGGTTACTTATGTAGAAAAAAGACACGAAAACTACCACCTTGCGATATATTGTTCTGTTGAAATGCAAGTTGTAACTGTTTTTCCGTGTGCGTTATTTCATACAATGAAGAACTTGCTTACTACAAAAAAGGAACCCATCATTTGATGTAGTGGTTCAGTGAATTATAATTTGCTATGTATTACAAAATACTGACCAGGGAAGTTTGAAAAATTAGTTCATTCTGTCTTTCGAATTGTCCTTTCACTGTTCAGTATTTACACTAGATCAAAAGAGAGAAGTTTAACATGTCTAAAATCGTCTGAACATCGTGCCAAAAAACAAGAAACCGAAGAAAAAAAATTACTTCAATTTATCTGTCCTGTCTTAGAAACATACAACGATAATAGACAAACAATGTTTGGTGTGTGCACCTACTGTTTGTTTCATGAGCTTATTTTTATAAAAGTTTATATACTTATAGTTTGTTTCATGAGCTGGCTATTATTAAGGTGAATGCACATATTGTTTGTTTTTATATTGTTTGTCTTATATTCAAGTTCATGCACAATTTGCTTTTGGCTTAAAAGGGGCCTCTGTTTAAAAGTTCAGAACTTAATTACAAAATGATAATTGTTAAGTACGCCACAATTTGAAGAAAAAAATGACAACATGATAATGCCAACACGAGAAGGGCACAAGTTTTATTTTCTATTATTCTTCCTAATAAAACAAACGCAAGTTGTGTATATTCAGATTAAGATTTAGGTCTTGGAGGAAGCTTGATATCGATAACTGTCTCCCATGAAAGAATTGTATATTAATGACAATTCGGTGTTGATGAATATAAACATTTCAGAATAAATACTAGCGACATAACATTTACCATGGGCACAGAACATCTAACAAGTTTATCTGAAGGGATATCGATAGCTTATGGTAAGCGTACTACAAACGCAGTCAAATTATGTTAAATCCAGTGTTGGGGTTAAGTGGGGTAGTAATCCACTCGAGTAGTACTCAAGTTTTCGAGTAGTCTTCGAGTAGTTAGATAAGTTTTAAATAAAATAAAATGCACAAACAATTTTTTTCCAATGAAAGCATTAACAAAAATGATATATGATGCCTATTTTTTTCCAATATTTGTCAGTACAGATGCATTCATTTTTGTTAATGTCACTTTTTGAATTAAGTCAACTATTAATTTCTAACATATTTCATTTTTATAAATAAGCCCGAGACATATTTTGACTTTTTTGGCAAAACCAACACTTTTTTGAAAATTGCTGTATTTTTAGGGGTATATCAAAGATGTCAAACGTCCCTGCATAGGGTCACATGCTCTAAAAATCAGGTTTAGATACTTTTTCAGGGTAATACAGTTTTTCCAATTGTCCTTCAATTGAATGATATCCTTCCTTTTGTATTTTTTGAACTCTTCATTATGGCCTGATATAGCTCTGAATGGCTAAATTTTGGGTCTGTTTTATGTCAAAATTACAATTTTTCTCCTTGACCCCCGGCATTGTTTTAAAAAATCCTTCACTTTTACAAATCCTCATTGCAAGCACTGGTACATATTTGTGATTTGTATATGTTGTAAATTACTTTGCATATTCTATATGTCCTTGTATGCTCCATGTATGCTCTGTGACTTTTTTAGAGTTTAAAAAATAATCTTGTCCCTCAACAACAAAAAAAGCCTAAAAGGTCTCTGCGCGAGGTTGCATGCTATAAAAATTCAGTATTTATATACTTTTTCAGGGTTACCATTGACTTAACATTTTTTTATTTATTCAATACGTCCATGTTTGCTCTATATTTTTTTTCAGAATTTTTAAAGTATATTTTGTCCTTCAACAAAACAAAATAGACTCTTTTTTGTCAAAATAAGCCAAATACTTTTTTTCACATTTTTAAAGATAGATCTGTCATACATGGACATATAAAATAAATTTTGAAAATAAACAACAAATGTTAAGTAAATTATTGCACTGGAAAAGTATCTTAAACTATTTTTTTTAGACCACGCGACCCAACATGGTGACCTTTTTTTAAGCCTTTGTTATTGTTGAGGGACAAAATATATTTTTTTAATTCTGAAAAAGAGCTATATATGAACAAATAGAACACTTAAAAAAAATGTAAAGTAAATTTTTAACCTGAAAAATATGTTTAAAATATATTTTCTAGAGCATGAGGGCATCTTTGACTGTAACCCTAAAAATACTTAAATTTCAAATTTATTTTCAGGTAAAAAATAGAAAAAAGTTAACGACAT
>JAUUEB010486734.1:0-10867 GCA_032362205.1 Clione limacina | reverse complement strand
GCGCATTGCACCATATACCTACCCCCTAGATACGCGCATGCACCAACACATTTCTAATTTTATACATATTATACTTAATGGACGGTTAAGAAGTCAGAGCTAGCTCAAGAGTTCACGGACGTAAGATGATTAACATTGAAGAGGGTCAGATAAAGATATGTTAAATCATTTCAAGACAATCTACGAAACTTAAATTTTAACAGAATATCCGATTCCTAACTCATTGATAGATTACTGGTTGCAGAAGTTAATAACGAACTTGACGCATTGATCGATAAATGCAACAAATGTAATGTTCAAGTGTTCATTTCGTTGATTTGTCATTGATTTAAGAGGTTTTGGTTTGATGTCAAGCCAATAAGTTGGGATTCTAAGCATTTTTTGAATTTTCCCTAATCGCAGTTTGATCGGGTTAGTTTAATTCTTAGAGAGAAAAATCAGTCTTGAAACCAATCAATGATATTTTGATGATAATAGAGAGGATTGCTGTTGAATTATACGTATAAGAAATTCAAATAGTCATTATCTGCAGTGATTATACCGTGTCTAGACAGCTGGAGCTAACGACACGATGTCATGAACACCGAACGATGTGATTGGATTGGATATTGATCGACTCATTATTTTGTTAGGTTAAGTTTTAGCATTCAAATTGAAAACAAAGGTTTCGCTTGTTTAGATATACACCGCCGCACCCTCGACCCATCATGAAAACTATTTTTATTAACATGATTGGTTCCAAGGGATTGTCAAGGATGCTAAATGTATGTGAAAACTTTCCTTAAAAGACAAATGTGAAGTGCAATATGTAAGGCTTGAGGGTATGGCTTCTTTTCTGTGAACACAGAACTGAATTCTTCTCCATGGGCAAAAGAAAACTGTTGGATATGGCTTCATTGGCCTTAAATATAGCAATATATATAGCGCTAAATTGGTCTCCTTGAGTCGATAGCGCTGTAAAAAATAAATGTCAAATTGTTTCTGTTCTTATTCAAATGAGTGGCTTGATATTGGACGTGAGATTGTGGCCCACCTTTATTGTATAATATGTAGTGGTATATATCATATATCAGTTGGTATTGTGATATGGAGCAAAATATTTGGATTTGCTTCTTATATCAAAGATCATGTGATTTTCCTACCTTTTTAGCTAACACTATAGCTCACTGCCATTACACCATGAAAATATTTAGAAACATCATGACAAACTAACAAGTTAATGGACCCCCCTCATAAAGAATAATAATTGAAAGAAATCAATACAAAAAAAAAATCTGATAATAGAAATGAAGAAACATACTAAGGACAATTTTGTAGCTTATCTATGGACTTCAGGCTTTGTCCCTATCATCCCCAATCCAACCTTACATTTCCCTCACCCAGCTGTCAAACGTCCAGTGCTCATTGCAAGTGATGGGTTGCTCTGGTCATTTTTACTCCATTATGTCTCTTGGGCCATTTTCATAATTGTATTTTCTAAGATCCATTGAAAAAATACCAGAGTCGTATTAGTACGTAACAGGTATTGAGTGATTCAAATTAGTGTCTGTCTAAGCTGCGGTCTGCCCATAATGTGTCCCTTGTTGAGACTAGGAAGTGAAAAGGGAGTTTTTATTGATAGATATATAGACAAGTCTAGTTTGCTATTTCCTATTACTTTCTTCTTTTATGAAGTTAATTATAGAAATGTAGTGGACATGAATCAATCCTGGCATTTTTATGTGCCAACCTATATAGTCACCATAATGTCGTGTGCTTCATTATACACTTATTACACTCTGTTGATGTGAGCTACACCACATATTATGTAACTACCCAGCTCCAGTGCAATACACTGAACGAGGAAGGTTCACATTCCAGGAAGTCTTTACCCTAACGATTAAATAATATATAAGAGTATATCGATTTTTTCGAGTTTGACAAGGTAGTCCTTTTTAGAAATAGTATACACAGTTTCTCCATATGATAAGTTTTGTGTCAGTTTCAAGAGGACAGACAATGGTAATGTATGCCGCGCTTTTATGACATTTCTTACTTTGATAGGGATTTCACCATTAAACACTTCAGTACACTAAGATAGTGCACATCAATACGGTATTTACTAATAATTATACACCGCAATTATACACCGCACTTATACAATTATACACTGTACTGAATGACACTGCTCATTACTATATTACAGTGTCGCAGGGCGATTAATTTATTCCTGGCTTATACAGATGGCACCATTCTCTTCTTGAATACTTAGTTTTCATAATCGTGTTGAATATTCATTATCTCTTTGACTCATATCTGACTCGTCATTATGTCTTTGGAACTGATCTTCGTGGTTTTAATTCACTATCAGTAACCTGAACTATATGTGTGCACACACACACACACACACTATTGTAAGGTCTTGTAGAATGTGTGACGTCGATAAGATTAGAAGCACTATCTTTGTCAAGTGTGTACTCATTTTCTTTTCTTTCTTTTGAAAATTGCAAACGTCTAGTGTAGAAACGTGTTTTTGACTCGTGTGATGTGATAAAACTATAACTTGTGAACACTTTTTGTGAACAACTATTCGCTGAGGATTAAATAAGTGACCAATTGTGTGGATGAGTGACATTATTGCAATGACGACTATCAGAGAAGCAGAAATCACGCCTGCCGTTGGTGTCCCACGCACCATGACGAGTTTAGGGCCCATGTTGAGTCGCTCAAGGCGACCGTCACATCTGGTTGAGGAGTCCGAACTCAAAGCCGTAAAGGTAAGATTTTTTGTGGTGTGCTTAGACACTGTGGTTAACAATATGTTGATGTGAACTCAATAGACCCACACATCATATTTTACCCCTTTACGTTGTGGAAAACGTTTTAAATACTATAGATGGTATTATTTAACATATGGTATACTTTCGCGAAAAAACGTTGTTAAACTCCTCTAAATAAAAAACAACACTATTTTTTAACAGAATAATGATTGTACAATTTCACAACCACCCTAACATTGTGTTATACTTGTTTATTATATATTTTTTTGAGTTTCTGTAAGCACGAAGGAAAATAGCTTACCCGAAACTGCTATCAGCATACCAGATACTGATGTAGGCCAACAAGAGAGAACAGACGTTTTGAGCCCTTTCTCTCGATGACTTCGTTAACACAATGGACCCCTTCACTGATGTGAGACTGCTCCATGGACTGGTACCATCATCTCCACTGACGACCATGTTGTCAACCAACTTGATTTTTATTCGACTCCACTCTCCAACCAGCTGCTGTCATCCTTTCTCTCTACCCACTTCCAATAATTTGCTTTCCCAACAACCCCTGGATATCTCTGGTCACTGTGTAAATCAGTCTTTTGCTCACCCAAGCTATTGTTAACAACTTCCTGACGTTGATTACAGCAAACCTTCGGCAGCCAACCTCAATCGGGAAATATGCCGCTGACCATTCACTTTCATCACGCGCTCTGGCTAGTTTCTCGGCGTAGCGTTGATGTTTCCGCTAATTAGCAGCATCAATATTGTCATGGGCACCAGCTAGTACAAACAAATGGAAATCCCTTTCCTATTCACACCAAGTCAGACTTTTTTTGATTAGGGTATGGAGAAAATATCCCGCATGTTGGTATGTCTGCCGCTACTTCCAACAAGTCGCCAAATGCCGTCTTAATCTTGGGTCTGTTTATTTCTCTTCGATATCTTGCCACATGCGATAACATATATTATAGTTTCTGGATCCGACTCTGTGGTTACGCCCCATAACTGCACCAACTTATTTCTTTGTCGCCTCATAGAAGACTTTGAGGACCTAGTTGTGCCTCGATGTGTACCGTGCCGGGAAACAGCTTGACAGGATGTGCTTCATTGTACCTCGTTCATCACATCTGCGTATGTCCTCTTGTATTTTCTACCTCCTAACAGCCAACTCAGAACTGGTACGGACCAGGGGAATCCGACTGTCTAATTAAAAGTGCATAATAGCTTAAACAGATTGCCACCATATCTTGTCATCTGAACTCTGGACTCCATCCACCATAGTCCGATGCTTCAAGGGTGCGACAATCTCATCAGTAATTTCCTCAGCTTTCTACTTTCTTGTCCTCGCAAGGCTGTTCTCACGTCTGGTGTGATGGATTTTTGGATCTCGCGAGACTCCCTCATCGTCATTATAATGCTCATTTCCCCTGCTTTGTAATTCTGAACCTGTCCTTGAAGTCCGTACACATTTTCGAAAAACGATGTTGGACACTTGATTTGAGAAGAGTGTGTATGGCCTTTAGTTATTAACTAGGTGATAAATCTGAAATCACCGCAAAGTTGGATTATGCCCCTTTCCCAAATTGACAGCAAATGTTATATTTTTTAGAAAATCCAATAGAAATAACCAAACATTATTTTTAAGAGGCTGTTTATGAAATATATTGTTTGGTTTGGGCCATCGTCATCTTAATTGGGCCATTCAAGAGCATATTTCAACCGGGTGCAAATTACAAAATCTTTAAGATGGGCATAACTTTGTTGATATGAGCCTCACAAAGAATTGACGTCAACTTAAAGCAAACATTATGATCGATTAAAGCATATACTCAAGGTATTTAACGCCACTTGAAGCTGACGTACAAAGTGACTAGGTCATTTTACAAAGTAGTACAGTAACACATTTTGCCGTTTTATTTGTTTTAGCATGTTGTGGTTTTTATGTTAATTATTATGTAATGCGTGACATATGAATCAATCGAAACAGGTTTATTTTTCCCCAAACATAAAGATAATCAAATATATGTATGTATTTCCTTTTTTGAGGAGTTACAATTGTTTAACGAAAACGCGCATTTTACTACTGTAACTCCTAAAAAAAATACAAGCATCATTTCTTTGCTATTTAAACCATGTTTTAATCCAGTAGTGTAGTTACTCTTTTTTGTGCGGATAAACACTATGCAAACATGAAAGGGGCAATTGTTTCTTCATCGGTAAAATAGAAAAATCAAATCCATCTAGAGTCGAGTTCCGACATTCCTTTGTTTACAAGCTGCAGCGCTTATCGTGCGGACCTCCGAGACCGCACTACGTAACGCATTACGTCACGAAGATAATATTTTCACTTTCGACTGAGGTCGGTTTGCTATGGATTTCAAGTGCTCCTATCAATCTGAAAACAAGTTCATTGGATTTGTCTTTAAACATAATACGATATTAATTAAGTATTTTTACCGATTCAGTCTAAAATAATTGTCTTTTTGATTATGACTCGTATTAATACGCAAGGTAAAACAACAGTGGAATGTTCCACCAAGAAAGTACTACTCTGCGTTGCGCGAATAAATCAATATTTAATTTAAATAATACTATTTTTTACTTGTCATACAGGATATTGTCAATTTAATATTCATATATTGTACAATCTTTAAGAAGATTGTGATAAACTGCAACGGTACTTAGAAAGTATTTAACAGTGAACACCACGAAAATACAAACTATGCAATAGATATGAATTTGTACAAAATATAATCTATGCGTTCAAGTTTTCTTCAAACAGTTGATTTTCGATTTATAATGTGTTACAACATTTTTAATATGATCGTGTCCAAGTTTTACACGATGGACATGGCGAATAGTAGAAATAACAGCGGTCATTAACTTATTTCCGACGCCCTCATACTTATTATTATGTTGGTGGGAGGGATTGGGAGTTAATGGAGAAGGACTTGTGACAAGATTAGGATATCCTTCTAACGAAGAATTCTAACGCGCTAATTTAGATATTAGCGAAGAATATAGATATACGTGAACTACCCACAAGTTAACTTATCTACATTGACACTCGCGGCCGTGTTTTTATTGGATTTTCTTTTCATACACGGACACCTTTTTAAATTGCGTTGTGTTGAAAACATATTTTTTCAGAAAATTTAATTTCATGTAAAAGAAAATGTTATTCAGTAAACATACACAAAGACTTTCTCTTTTAATTTTTGGCAAATTTGTGCAAGAAAACAATACAGAAGTTTATACATTTTATGAAAAGGGAAAGACCGTTTGTGTATGTATGGGAGGTAACAATGAAATTTATTGTTATACAAATAGTTGTTTGGTTACGTCCCTTGGTAAAAGAAAATGCAACTATTGTTGAGTAACTTGAGGATTTTTCCATGCATACCTACACTGATTACATAAATAGAAGAATTTATATTTAATGTCTTGGCAGATTTTATCCAAGAAAGCACAGAAGCAAATACATTATAAGAGAGAAAGGCCTTTGGTGTGTGTATGGGAGGTAACAATGAGTATTCTCAACATACAAATAGTTGTTTGGTTCCGTTCCTTGAAGTTGGAAATACTACTACTAGTTTTCTGTCAATTTTTCTTTTATTTGCATCATTCAAAACGGCAACATTCCGATGATGTGCCTGAGAAGAAATAATTGTTTGGTGATGTCGTATAAAGAACGATATAAAGCCAATTAATATACATAGCTGATGGTCAGTAGATGGTCATCACAGTTTTTTTCTTCAAGTTATAATGAATTTGGGTATATTTGAGGACTGTTTCAAATTGAACAAAAAGAGAAAAGTTAATATTAATTATTTCCTACGTTGATTGCTTGATGGTTTTTTGCCTATATTCGACTGTTTTTGAGGATATCTGTATACATTGCACCATGTTCCCCCTAGATTCGCACCTGATGGTTGCCAATGTCTGTTCCAGTGACACACTTTTCATAAATACGTTGCGGATGTTTGCAGATATTATGATTCATACAGTAAATGATTTATAAATCTTATAGTAATGGCTACTAGTATCACACAAATCTTAACTAATTTCTAAGCAGCAGCTGAAAACCAGATGTTTTTTTTTTTTACATTCAACGGTCCGGGAGTGTTTTCGGTCAGTTATAGTGATACACTATGTATTTTAGAGATAAGTGTGTTTAAAGTTGCGACTCTCAAAATTACGTACACATGAAAAAACAAACATAACATCAAAAGGTATTTAGAGGTAATGTTTTGTATTTAACTGTAAATTGGAATATTTTGAATCTATAAGACCGACATTCACGACAGTCATACAGTTGTTGACGACTGTTTCACTGTGCGAATATAATGCATGGTCGTTGGGTCAGTTCCAAATTGATTTTGTGGTGATGAAAAGCCGTTATCATCAGTATTTGTCATCACCTTGTACTCATACAACTTTTGACATACGGATTATCAACTGTAGCATAAAACGTGGAACTTTTTATTTGGTGCATACTAAAAAAAAGCCACGTCGATTCAAGAAGCCAATCAAACAAACGCATTTTGTGTGACAACATTTCTGTGCAGTTCAACGTTTTTAGTCAGGTTTACATTTAGTGTGGAAAGCTATGAGCGGGTTTACATTTGAGTAAAAAATTCAATGAACTTCTTTTTATCAAAATATGCCGAGTTCGTTCTTATGTGTGCCCTTTTACTCTAAGAAATAGCAAAGCTGTATTATTTCAAAGACGGACCGTAAAAATTGTCCGCAAACCGTGTAGCCATTGTAGGTTGAATGTGACATTTTAGGACTTATATTCTTCGATACAACTTGGATTGGAAAAAGATTGACCTATTGTGGATATTCTATTTTGTGTTGTTTGCTGATACATCTGCTATGAGACCTTGACATAATTACAAAGAATTACTTTGTCTCTTTTGCTGAGCTTTTTCTCTGGTCGATAAAACTCCGAAAACGAGAGTTTGTGCGGTCCGGCCCTAAGTAGTTGTTTGATTTAACGAAGTTATCAGTTATTTGAAATAATGTCAAACGTCCATATCCATGAATGTGTCGAGCTGCTCACACTCCAGTCCAGGGAACATAACGATAACATCTCACCTCAATGTTCCGATTCATGTGTCCCCCCAAAGGTCAAAAGCTTAATTGACCAGTGGCGCTCGTACCCGTATCCAGGCTCAAGTCGTTATAGCCGCAGCAGATCCAAGACACCACCGTCGTCTCGTTGTGACGAATCGGTAACTCGTCCGCTTACTCAGCAGACTTATATTGCTTTCCTTATTTGTTAGAATAATTAGCATGTTGACTTAATTATCGCTTTAAAATGCAAATTCGTTTGTATAAAATGCTGAATTTGTTTTTTTTAAAATTGATGTTGCATATTAAAATTATGAGTTTATGGTTAGAAACATTTTAATTATTTTCACAGCCCAAATAATTTTATTAACTGAATGTTTACTATGAAAATGCATTTCTAATTGCTTCCCTTTTTAAAGCTGTATAATCTTATTAACTACCCTAAATCATACATGTGGATTTATCTTCTTTTTGTGGGATTCGTCTGGCGTTTTGAAGTTCTTAAAAAAGTCTTGAATTTCCGTTGCATATTAATTTTAGTCTTGAAGCTACAAGATTTGTATTGATTATTGAAAAAGTCCAGAAATTTGAAAGATACAGTAGCTATTCTTGAAAGTGATATGTATAAATATCTTCTGTCTGTTGTTATTATACACCCCAGTAACGTTGAAACTAAAAACTAAAAGACATTATTTTTAACTTCTAACAGAATGTTAATATTTTTGTCAGACGTAAGGATATTTATTTGGAACGTTAATGTTTAATTTTACATTTTCGAGCTGCGCATTTGGGATAAGGAATGATTTCACAAGATTATATGTCAGTGATTTAAGTAATGTCAACGGACATAATTCACCTACTCTACATTCCCCTTTTTGTCTTAAACATTGCTACGGAGATCGTGTCGTCCAGCAATGGAGACGCCTCCGTGTGTTGTCTGGCTGTTATAATATTTCATTTGTTATGTTAAATGTAATGTATTTACAATAATGAATATGAATAAGTTATCTTAATTTTTGTGATTTATTTTTCTTTTTGTTCTTCAGGAAATAAAGTATAACCTCACACCCAACAGACCTCGGATACGTAGCAGATCTGTATCACAGTCGTCTACTGACAGTTATAGTTCTGGTGAGTAGCTGCATGTTTGTCTGTTTATCTGTCTTTCTGTCTGTTAGTCGTTCTGTCTGTCTTCTATCTGCTTCTCTGCCTTTCATATTTCCGCCCAAAACAATTTTCCAACATTAAACTTTTTGGAAAGTCTGACTTTAATACTTGAGCTCAATTTATTTCTCTGATATTTTAAGATTTTGATCTTCATGTCTCCTATCTCTGTACCAAAATAGCATACACCCACTCACTCATCTTCCATATGAGAAAGACACAAAATAACATCTCCATAGTTAGAAGTTATTCAGGAAACCTCTCGCCTTTTCTATGTCTTTAAGGAGGAAAGAAAATAATTGAAAAACCCAAAGAACGTAATATAACACAACTAACAAGCGTCCTCTAGGAAGACATTAAGTGTGATTACTGCAGCCATTACATCCATTGAATCCACTAAGATGGTGTTACCGGGAAGTGGGGAAAATCTATCGCAGAATCATCGATGCGTCGGGAATTAGCGTAGCGCTCTCTTATTTGACCGTGTCTGAACAAATTTGACGACTCACCCACAGTCGTCTCGATCTATAATATCTACCCTCTTTTCGGGGTGTATATAACGGAACGGTGTGCGATGATATATTGACTGAGAGGCTAATTTTCGGAAATTCCCGGATATCATTGTGGTATCGTGCATTGATCTTACTCCTGTGAACGTTTATGTGATTTTCTAACTCTGAACTTGCCAAGTCTTATACAATAGGAAGTGATAGGCTACCTGCCTTTGGTTTGATTTTTTTGATTAAAAAAAGTTTCATTCAACTGTTGACACCATTTATTTTCACACCTGGTTTTACAAGTGCATTTGCGACAAATGGAGCATAATTAACGGTAACTTGATCTATTCATTTCAGATTTGCTTTTTTCTATTAGAAAGATGGTTTAGTAACCGGTAACAACTTTGTGTGATAAAAGTTGTTGAGAGGGAAGCGAATAGCCTTTTAAACTTGTGAGGTTATTTTTTAAACAAGCACAAATGGTCGATCTTAATTACAATTCTTTCAAAACAACAACAAAAAAACACTGATTATAAAACACATGACAGCTTTTACAATTGTTGGTCATTGAAAGTTGGTGTTAAGTTATTATATAACTGCACAAGTTATTCTTTAATTTTTGTGAAGTAGCATAACTAAAATGCAGAAAGCTTTAAAGGCGGTGAATTTTCATTTAATGTCACTAAGAAGTATGTCGCAACAATATGCTATTGATTTTCATTTTTTAGTTAGATTCTTATCTTCGAACTAGTTTTGTTGGATAAACTAGGTACTATATTTATATCTTGTTATATTTGTTACATTAATTTTGTGAAAGGAAACCTTGGCCAAAAGAAATTCGATTTGAAATTTTGATAATGTGTTTTGCCAAGCCCAGACAGCTCGCTTTTATATTCGTTCAGCGCCAATCTTATTAATCTCAGATTAATCTCAGATTCAATCTGATCAATGGTCATGCATAATGAAAAAAAACATTGAATGTTATAAAACTCAGTGTGTGTTTGTGAATCTTGAAACTTGAAAGAGGATATTTAAGATATTTCTGGTACCAAACTTGAATCTTATGGTTTATATTAGTTTTGTTTCTGTTTATGAGCTCCCAAAACGGATATGAATATAATTCATCAGTTGCGTGGATGTTAGATATTAAGCATTTCATTAGGTGTCATATATATTTATTTATTTTTTTAGTGAGCATTAGGTAAGTGACATGAACTTTTTTTTGCTATTTCTCTTTCTCTCTCGTTCTGTCTCCCTCTCTTGTTCTCTCTCCCTCTCTCGTTCTCTCTCCTCTCTCTCTCCTCTCTCTCTCCCTTCCTCTTCCCCCTCCCTCCCTCCCTCCCTCCCTCTTCCCCCTCCCTCCCTTTCCCCCTCTCT
>JAUUEB010486733.1:0-19010 GCA_032362205.1 Clione limacina | reverse complement strand
ACGTGTCCCTAAAAGCTGAAATTTAATATTTTGAAAATAAAACAGTTTTGACAGAGTTATGTCCCTTTGTGTCTGGTTTTTCTAGTTACTTACTATGAATCTGGAGATATTGTGACTAAGTTTCCCGTCCTCTTCGGAAAAAAACAAAAAAAACATACAAATGACAACAGTAGTATCTACACAGAATTATTTTTCCTTACATAAATTTTGCTTACATTTTATGTTATATTTGATTATTCACCTTTTATGATTTGTATAAATGAAACACTTCTCTTCTTTCCTCAGACCGGGTTTTTTGGAATTTTGTTTATTGGGTTCCTCTCTACACATTGCATGCATGTATTGGTACAGTGCAGTCATACTCTATGTAGAAGGTAAGATTTTTGGTCCTTTTGAATTATTAAACACCATACACATAATTAACTATGCTTATACTTTAAGATACCGCACTTCTATTGTATGCCATGTATTCCTCCATTTTGTGGGAAGGGGTGCACCAAAGCTGATTAAACATGACATGTAAAGCAGTCATTAATGCTCACTCAAGGACTGGTCACTTGACCAAAATGAATTCTTTTTGATTTGGCAGCAACTGTGCAAAACATATTCTCAAATATATTTAACATTTGATCAATTTTTTGCCATCACTAAACAATTGCATTAATTGTCTTTGTTAAAACTTTATACATAACATATTTTAGTTTAATAGTCCTGAGCTGTGGTTTGCAGGCGTGTATCCAGGGGGGGGACATGGGGGAAAGTCCCCGCCCATTTGAGATCCAAAATGCTATAAATGTGCACCATTTTTAGGTTATTTAAAAAAAATTCGGCCGCTTCGCTCCATTGATTTGATAATGTCCAATGTTGTCCCCCCCATTTCAAAATCCTGGCTTCGCGCCTGGTGGGGTGAACTCAATTGATACTTTTTAAATAATTTACTGCTTGCCTTCAACTTTTGAATTCACTTTTTGGTTGTAATGTACTTTGCAGTTTCCTTGACATTCTTTAGCCGTCCCCTCTTGAAGGTATCAAGGAGGGCTATGTGTTGTGAATCCATACACTTTAAGACAAGAAGTCAGTGTAATAAGCATGAAAAGTAGTCTTAAATATAGCATTAAGATTTTATCATCATTATTACCTTGTGTGTCAGTTCATTGCTGACACTTTCCCCTTCACAGATACCCTAGCACATGGAACTACTGAGCCCATAAGTCAAGCTATTTGAATGGTTTAAAACACAAAATAATATTAAAAATCATTTATTGCATTTCTTACAGGACTATTCATATAAACAATTTATAAGTAGAAGGACATGCCTGGTAACTGTATGTTGAGAGTTGTGTCTTGACAAGGGTTTATATGTCTGACAAATGTGCCTGGTTAAGGGATTGGTTAATATAAAGTTTTTGCCCATTTCAGAACCAGTAGTATCACTATGGACTATGCTGATGTGATAGAAGTGTGTCTATCCACTGGACCACAATTGCTGAGGAAATTGTCCAAGCCTGCCAGGTATATTTAAACAGGCTTTATATCAGACAGTTTTTCCTCTTCTCTTGTGGCATTTATTAGATACCACACTTGTTTAATAGCACTGCTTAACATTGTTTTTCCTTAATGGAATTTTATACTATACATCCACACCTCTTGTTTTCTCAATAAGCTTTACATTTTATCGGTACTAAGTAGCCTAAAATCCAACAGAGACACACTTATATGTTTAAAGGAGATGTCTGTTAGGCTCTTCAGTTTAGTTTTCTCAAGATTTTATTTTCCTGTCTTTTGTTAGGTGCTCTCTTTTTTGTGTTATGAAATTTGTTTGCATTGATTTTACCAGGAACAAAATGGTCCATTGAGTTTGTATTTGACCTTCTTTGACCTAAGAACAATTTGAAAAAACATGTAATACTATCATAAAACTAAACAGTTAATGACTTTTGGAGTTGTTCAGCTGATAAGGTGATGCTATCACAGCAGGATCTTGGGCCATAGATCAGGTCTGGCAAGTGGCCCTGTGGAGTTTGTCAGAAAGATGTCAGTAGCAATTCTATCTTCTGCTCCAGCTTTAAACGTTTGGTGCATGCTGGATGCAGCAGAATCAAAGGAAAACTGTCAAATACATCAAGTGCCTAAGATGTGACATTGGACAAATCTAAAGAAACAGCAAGGACAAGCTGCAATTGGCTGAACTTGTGGACATGACCTGCTATCTTGGCAACATGCTCTAAGGTGTAGTAAGCAACCGTTGCCAGGGTATAGAACTGATGGCAGAAAAGGGAGATCTATACAGGTCCAAATTGTCATGCTTTATAGTGCTGTTTGAATACCGACGTATTGTCAACCTTAGCTATCGAAAAAAAGGAGTAAAAATGTAAACAACTTTATTAACCCTTTCTCTTCATATACCCCGTCACATCCCCTCTTTTGTTTTTGAGAGAGGGGATAGAGCTTCGCCATGTCTGAAAGCTCAAATGCAACTGGTTAGATAACAACTAGGCTGGAAAAAGTGCAAAAACCGTCAACCTTGTTGACGGGGAATTTTGGCGAAAAGTAGATTGTCTCATGGGTGTGTAGATTGTCTCATGCTTGTGTAGATTGACTTTCAGTCTGAGGAAGCGATCGGGATGGCTGCAAAACGTCACTGACATTTTAGTTCAAGAGTCGTTGAGGTAAATTTGATTTTCTAATGAAATCAACATGACTCCAGAAAATCTACATTTAAAGCCGATTCATCTATTTTTATTATTTTTTCTAGTCTTTCCTTTCTTTAAATTTTTTGTTTGGTGTTTCTAGTTGTACTTATTTTTTCTCTTATGCCATACAACTTTTTTTTATTTATAAATTTCTTCCTATTTCTGTTGGCAATGTATTTAAATTACAAGTTTAAAACACTCAATCCACATTATAAGATAGCATCTAACAATAGACAGGGAAATAAAGTTTTGAGATAACTAAACTGAACAGCCTAACAAACATCTCTAGGTACAAGCGTGTCTCTGTTGGGTGTTTAGGTTAGGAATGAATTGTAAAGCGCATTGAGAAAGCAAAGAGTGTAGATATCTGCTATAAAATGTTATTAAAGAATCTAAATATGTTTTTAATTTATTTTTTTATGTTGTCTTATTTATGTCTTTGGTTGTGTTATCTATTTTTCTTAATAATTGTTGGTTGTCTACTCCAAGAGTTTCCAAACTTTATCACACAACCACTTTCGATTTTCAAGATGCTCTTGTGGACCACTTTAACAAATAAAGGAAATATTTGCTTTTGAATTCTGGCAAACATCTAAAGATTTGCATGTTGGAAATTGGAAATACTCTTCTACGCTATATTTTTTTTCTTCTATCTAAACTGATCTTCTAGAATTTTTTCACTACTTATGTTATAGTGTTAAGTCTAAGATAATTAAAAATAATTAAAAAAAAGGATGAGTTAGGTTTAAGGAGGAAGAAGGGTGCATGTGAAGATAAACCTAATTTTAACACTAAGTTCTGTTTAGTTTGTTGTTTTAGTGATTTATTTAATGTACGCTTTGTGTTGTTTGATTGTGAATTATATGGTCAATGCAAAGTGTTCATCATTCCACGTTTAGGTGGTTGCTTTACTTATAGTTTCCTTCGACAGGGTGTTTGTGAATTCTTTGCTCATCTTTACACAGCTTGGCTTCTGTAGTGTGTATATTGTATTTGTTGCTACCAGTGCAGCTCAGGTTTGTTTTTTTTATTTTGTTTAAATAACTTAACTCTTATCTATTGTAGATTAAAGGCATATTTTTTGCTGAAATTGAAAGACCAAGAGCAACAACTGTGTAGATAAATGAGATTAAGAAAAAGATACATTTAAGTGTTTTATTACACCTCAAAGATTTGAAGATCTGTATGTTTATTTCGATTTGTTTTAGGGGAATCTTCAATATTCATAAATTTTCTTGTTGAGGCCAGACTTTAACTTTTTTGAATAAAGAAGAAAATATCTAACTGGTCAGTTTTGCAAGTTTGATAAACATTTGTTTTGTATTTTCTTACAACCATATATGTTCCTTTTGTCACATCCAGGTCATCAACCACTTCCATCCTGATGGTCCCAGTGTTCAAATCTATCAGTGTGTTGTCACTGCACTGCTCATACCTTATGTCTTTGTGCGCAATTTACAACACCTGTCTCCTTTTTCTACATTTGGCACTGTACTCACTATTACAGGTAAACAATGTAAATGTGTCAAAACTTGTGTTAGTTAATTTTTCATTGTGGGGAGGAGGGTTCTTAGTCAAGCATAGTCTTGTTATGTGTAAACCATCATAATAAACACTTTATAAGGGATAAAAACTAGGATTTTGTGTAACTTTGACAAGCAATAACTGACACTCATTACTTGTAGCGGGAGTTTGTGTATTTTTTACTCAGAATGTCATCCCTAATATATGTGTTCTTTCATTTTGTCAGCAAGGACGAATATGTTATGATTCTTGTGACACAAAACTATGTCTGGGAAATTAGGTGCAAATACTTTTGTTGCTATTAAAGGAGCAATACCTGTAGCTGTACTAGAGCAGATAATTCATGGTAACTTATCTTATATTTCAGGTCTAGCCATTATCTTGCAATACATTGTCCAGGGCCTCCCTGCTATCAGTAGTCGTCCAGCCTTCACCTCTATACCAGAACTACCACTGTTCCTTGCCACAGCAATTTTTTCCATAGAAGGCATAAGTTTGGTAAATATTGGATTGGTATGACTTGTGTTTATGTAGAAAGCATAACTTTGTTTTTGTTTTTATCCTGTGTTCAACAAATAAATTTGGTAATATATGTGCACAAATTTGAGGCATTTTAGTCTTAATGCTCTCTTATACACCCAAGAAATTTTTCAGAATAGAGGTGCAAAAACATGCACATTTTAGGTAATTTTTAGTTGAACATTTCATAGACCTGCCAACTCCTTTGTAAAAAAATATGATCATACCAACAAGAAATTGAATTAAAATACAAATAGGGGTACCTTATCTTGAAACACAGGAAACTCAAGATATATGAGGGGAGTGCAATGGAAGTTGGACGGAAATTATAAGTTTTGTATACTTTCATAGCTTGCCATTACTAGAAATCAAGTAAAGGGATGTAACCCAATTTTTGCATACATGACTAATTCATAAAGTCATTTCCTTTGATTAAGAACATTTCAGATCCTAATTTATTTCGGATTTTTTAAAGGCTGCTGTCCGCCTTTTAATATCCTACAAACTTTGGCTTTCAACAAGAGCAAGTCACAGATAAGTAATTTAGTAAAAGGCAGACAGTAGAATTTCGGCGGATTCTGTCCAGAAACAAATAGAGCAGATTTTGGTTGTAAGGCAGGAATCTGGAAGCACTGAATTATAGCTACTTCAGTGAGTAGCCAATACATCAGAGATAAGGTTCTGTAATCTTCATGTTTCCCTCTTAAACAGGCTTCAAAAGCTGATGGACTGAAACTTACTTAATGAACAAGGAAATATTTTTGGGCAGGAAAATGCCTGTGTTTTGTTAACACACATAACAACACAAATAGTATGTCAAAAGATACGATTCTGCTTGATTACTAAAAATAATTTTTGAAGGAAGAAAAGTGTTTAATATATTTAGATGAGTGTGTATAGAGCAATGAGAAAAGGACAGGGGTGTGTGTATGGGGGGGGGGGGGGATGGCCAAAAGAGAGAAGATTAAAGATGAGCAGTAAAAAACAAGTTTTTGATCAGAATGTCCAATGTTAACATTGATGTTTATGTCTCTCTCATGAACTCATTAAACCGATGTCAGAACATTTTAAAGAGAAAATAAAACTTTTTTTCATTGGCCCAATGAGGTGTCCTTGACCTCCAATTTTATTTGCAGGTCTGTCAAGTGAAGAACTGTTGTTAACTTATTATGTTTTCACTTTTTTGATGCTGTTTATATTGAATCCATCTTGATTTGTCTTTGAAATCTTGTTAGGTGTTTAACTTTAATCATCTTCTTGAAAGTTTAAAGTCCAGCCATAAGCCCCTAACAAGCAGCTAGAAAATGGTTTCTGTAATAAGAATAATTGAGAATCCCTGTTCAGGTGAAAACATAATATCTGTGTTTTATTTTATTTCTGTACTCAACTTTATGAGACCAACTCAAAATGCACCTTTCTTAATAACTCATTGAGAATGTTTATAATTTTCATCAGGTTCTACCCCTTGAAAACAACATGCGCACACCTTCAGACTTCACTGGCTGGTTTGGTGTTTTAAACTTGGGTATGGTGACTGTTGTTTGTCTTATGGCAGCCATTGGTTTCTATGGTTACCTCAAGTTTGGTGACCTAGTTTTAGGAAGTGTCACACTTAACCTTCCAGACAATCAAATGTGAGAAAACTGCTATCTATATGTACTTACTTGATTGATAATATTTTGTATCACTTTGCTTTTGAAACCCACATGTTTCTTGATCTTTGACAATTTAGCTTATACAAAATTGCTAAGGGTTCATGTATTTGATATCTGTCAATAGTTTAAGGCAAACAGCCTTGTGTCTGCATTTCAGAAATATGTATGTCTTTTTGGTTACAGACCTATTGTTGATGATTATGAATTGAGATGAGGAGATGGTTTACAACACTTAGAAATTGAAAATAAATTTCTTAAGTTAAGATATTTCTTCTCAAGAGCAGTAAATGTGAAAGTCGAAGAAAGGGAAGCAATCAAAGTGTTAAATGTACAATATTTTAGCATCACCATTAACACTAACGCATGTTAAGTTTAATTGGTTCTAACCAGACAATTTATTATTGTGGTCACTCTTAAAGGAGATAAGATTAAGGAAAACACCAGTCACAGTATACAGACATTACACACTTCAGTTTTTGGATGAACTTTGATTGCCAGAATAATGCTTGAGTATTACTAATTTATTAAAAAAAATTCGTACTGAAGTTATGATAGTTGGTTGTTAAAGTCACTGTAATTATAAAAATGTGATCCAAGCTGTAGGGCTAAACATCAATAACATCTATATTTGTTGAACATGTAAAAGGATAATTCCATTTTGTTATTTGATGCTTTTCCTTACCTTACATGTAAAAGTGTTTACGCACATAAGCCCCTTGTCCTTTGATGTAGGTAGGATATAGAACCTAGTCCTATCAGATATTGACATTAAAACAAAGGTCCTGAGTGTAAGTCACTGAGTGTAAGAACCCTTGGTAATTGAGAGTACTTTTCAGCTTCAAAGCAATTTGGAGTAGTAGATTCCTCCCATCCCTAGACATGCCTTCAAGCAAACCCTAAAAATGCAGTTGAAAGTGGATAATATTAGAAATGGACACAACTTGTTACAATGACCTTAAAGGCGTGGCGCAAGTTGAAACATTCCTAATTTCTTAGTTGGCTTCTCATAGGCTAAAAATGTTGTGGTAACCTTTAAGATAGTAATGGGAAATAAACCGCAGTCACACATATTATTTTCATGGCTTCAGAAAATGATATTTAAGATACAATAAACAAGGGAAGTAAGACTTTATTAAAATCAAGAACATGAATACATATAACCTCCCTTTATTAATGAAATTAACAGGTATATGTGATTTTCCCAATATGTCCTTTTTTCTACACCAGTTTAAATAAATACTTATACATTAGCAGTGAACAACAGATATTGATTTACTCTTCCTTCTTTCAGGCTGTACTTGTCCGTGAAGCTCATGTTTGCTGTGGCCATCTTCATCTCATACAATCTCCAGTTTTATGTGCCAGTTAAAATCATGTGGCCAAGTTTAAAGAGCAAGTTTACAAGCAGACGGATACGCAAATATGGGGAATTCCCATTCAGGATTATGCTTGTCCTCCTCACATGTGAGTTTTAAGCATATAGTATTTTATGAATCTGATATTTTTAGACTTTATATACCAAGATGTTAGTGAAACATGTTTACATTGTCTTGTTAATTTGCACAGTAGAAGAATTGATATTCATTCCACAAACAATAATACTGTGAAATGGTATATTTTCTTCTTGTCTGTCTGTCTGTCTGTCTGTCTGTCTGTCTGTCTGTCTGTCTGTCTTTCTTTCTGTCTGTTTACGCAATAACTTGAGTAATTTTGCTCGGATCTCTTACATTTTTGGGAGGATGAAAAACTGGGTATAAATGTTTTCTATATAAATTCAGAAATATTTGTGAAAAATTGACGAAGTTATGGCCCTTATTGAGTTTTTTTTGCTATAGGTTCTTTGTTAATTTAGCAAAAACACGCTTTG
Organism: Clione limacina; assembly: GCA_032362205.1. Lineage (NCBI taxonomy): Eukaryota > Metazoa > Mollusca > Gastropoda > Pteropoda > Clionidae > Clione > Clione limacina. Next base: position 10,752 of record JAUUEB010486733.1, on the reverse strand, counting down.
GTCACATCTTCAGAGTTAAGAATCTGAAATCTTGCAAAGAGGCTCTTCTAGTGACTACCTGAAATCAGCTTTCACATTTTTTTGAAAAATCAATTTAAAAAGTTGAGTTATAGCCCCTTTGAGTTTTTTCTGTATGTCTTTGTTAATTGTTTGCGAACACGCTGTGGTCCCATCGTCAAATATAGAATTCTGAAATCTTGCAGAGAGGCTTAATTCATGGTTCCCTAAAACCTGTAATCTAATTTTTTGAAACAAACATTTTTGACAGAGTTATATCCCTTTCATGGTTTTCAGGTATGTTCTTCAGGCAGTGGACGCATCGTTGGGAGTAAGACCCTGAAATAGTGCACACAGGCTCTTCTAGGCACCTTCTAAAAATATTGTTCTCAACTTTTTGAAAATTATGTTTACAGAGTTTTGGCCCTTGTTGAGTCCCTGAATTTCTTCCAACCACACTGCACTGGGAATGTGTATGGAATGATTATTTGTTTTCTTCACCTATAAGCAACATCAACCATGTCAAATTGATCAATAGCAAAGCAAGAGGACTGACCTTGCATAAGTCACTACCCTACACAAGCACAATGCAGTGTTTTCCCCAAACAAATGGTTGCTATTATCAATCAGACCTCGTGAATTTTTCTATCACTTAAACTGATATATTTGATTTATAAATTTTTTAGTAATCTAAAATTCAATTGTTCTCCCTTTATTTCCAGTTGGATTTGCTCTTGTGGTTCCCCACCTGGATCTGCTCATTGCTCTCATTGGAGCGTTTGCAAGTACATCTCTGGCCCTGATTCTACCTGCCACCATAGAGCTCATCACTCGGGCAGGAGAAGAAGACCCTATACCTCCGTGCATTTGGATGAAAAACCTGTTTATCTGTCTATTTGGCTTGGTGGGTTTCTTCACTGGAACTTATACCTCCCTTAAAGAGATCATTATGGCATTCTGATGATGTTCTGGGGATAATAACTTTGTCTGTGATAGTCTTCAAGAAGCTTCGATAATCATGACCAAAGATGCCTTTCCACTTGCTTCAAGGATAATTGTGTTCTCTCAAAGCATAATATGATTGCTCTTTTTTAAGGCAATTCTGATTAGTAAATAAAGGTCATGTCTCATTAATTATGCATATATTTTACATATGAAATAGTTGCGCAAAGTTTTACAGTTTATGTCATGACATTAGATTTATGTAAATTAAATTTGACATTCTTTTATATGATACAATAATACAGATTATAACCATGACAATTGAAATCTGTAACTAAATGCAATGTGTGTCAATACTAGAGATAAAGTAGGTTTTGTAGTCCTCTCAATCTTTTACATCTGTGTATTAGAAAGTACAGAAAGGGAACTGAAAGTTATGTCTTGCAGAACACAGTGGTCATCTAATTTGCCCAAAGGAGACATCTGCATGTAAGGAAGGATTAAAAATCATTGTTACATTTATGAGAATATAGCATTTTAGACATGGCTCTTAAAGAGCAAGATGGTCTGCCGGAATATCTTGTGATATCAAATTGCAATTATCCCCAACTAACTGTGTAACACCTTTCACCTAGAGTGTTGTGGCCTCGGGGCATTGCCTTCACCTCGCATGCTTGAGATCCTGAGTTTGGATTCACCTAGTGCCAAATGTTAGATGCCACTCTCCGCTTGCTTGGTCCCTGGTAATATGTTGGAAATGCCTTTCATATGACCTTCCTGTTTTGCAAAAGGCGTTAAACCTGACACTTTACTTCACTTTCAACTGAAGCAGTTGCTGCAAGTTTGTCAGTTTTTACCTCAGGTATCAGTCTGACAAAGGTTACCCTCATTTGTAGTGGTAGGAAATTACAGTTTTTAGTTGATAGCTTTCCTATCTTAAAGTAAATTGTAGGTGTTTCGATTGTTTTATACTTGAAAATCATTCCAAACTTAGCTTGTCTATGTCAACTAGATAGAAGATGATATTGTTTTAATTGAGAAACAAACAGTGCAAATGACTCGATTTTTATCTTTCAGGGTAATATAAGTAGGCAAAGGTCAATTAAAACTGCCAATTAACAATTAAATTGTTAATTTTATTCTCTTTGCTTTTGTTCATTTCAGTTGTTTTACATTCACTTATTAGCAATTTATTGTTGAATATTGTGATTTGATATGAAATCTGTTAATGTTGTTTTATTTTTAGTGATCTGTCAATTTGTTAGTGGTAGTTTCTTTTTTATACTTTTTATTGGCGCTGATTCCAGATTTTTACTGTGTTGACACTTGTATCTTTAGATGATGATATTTACACATTCAGTTCTGTAAATTGGTCTATTTAAAGAAAATAAAGAAATCTGTATGAGTATTTAGATATCATCACTATCCTTATTATTGTCATTATTACAATTACTTTGCAACAAGTACAACTCAGGGCATTTAGCAGATTGTTAATGCTTTCAAGAGGCGTATGAGCTGTGATTTCACTGAGTACTATATAAATGATAAATATTTTTAATCGTTATCAATTTAAAAGAAGAAAGATAATAGATGTCATTGTTTATGCCTATAGATATTGTAATTACAGAACCTTTTATATTTTATATGATCAGAGAATACCTTAGTTAAAAAAGTTGTAATAAATTATGAATGTACCTTTCAGTCTTTACTTATTACAAAAACACTTTAAACATATAAATCATCTTTATTTCATCACATAGCACCACATTTAGAAGAACACATCGAGACAATTACGCTTATACTTCTGTAGTTCTATTTACCTATTTATTGGCCCCTCTATTTTGAGTCATCTGTAGTTTTTACTTGATCCCTGTACTTTACCAAAAAGGACAAATTTATGACACTGCAATATTCCTAATTGTCTCATTTATTACATAACTTAAATCATGACAATCCATATGTATATTTAGATATATATTTGCTTTTAATTCTTTGTACTTTAATGGCATTTATGAACTTAAACTTGTACGTTAATATGTACCAATATTGCTGTCCTGCACCTGTTGGCTTTTCCATCCTGTATTTGTATGCACATACCTGCCTTTTCCTGTATGTGCCATGACATATTTTTTCTCTCTTTTTGATGTACATGCAACTAGTGTAATCAGGCTAACAAGGGTTCTTAACCCTCACCAATTAGTGCAAATCAAGCTTCATTTGTTAATTTGTTTTCGTCACTTAATTTTGACTTTAAAGCTGAATTACGTTCTTATTTCTAGGTTTTTAGAAAATTCCTTTTCTTGAGGCTAAAGCTTAACATCTTTTTGCTTCTTGAAGTAATGATCTCCTGATTTATCACAAAAAGTACAGAATCTCTTTATCATAGCAAATTGTTTTATTGATCTTAATTGTGTTTACTTTTAAACTTTGATATCTTAAAACAATCAGATTTGTTGTATTAACATTAACATGCAAAAACAGCCCGCATGCTTTGATCATTACCAAATCAAGGAGTATGTGTTGACCATGAAAATATTGGAATAATTTTTCACTAACTTGGAAACGTCAAACTTTTACTATTATAACTGTCTGAGAAAGGTCTAATCTTTTCTCATGATTTTTTAGGAAAAAAGTTAATTATTCTACTTTTTCAGAACAGAGTTTTAACTCAGTTATTTTGGCCAGATCTGTTACTTAAGTTTCTATTTTCAAGCTAGCCATTTGATGATGTCTTTTAATCTCTTTTACACCTTAAACAGCTGGTTTGCGTTTGACTCAAGTCTATAATCATGTCATTTAAACATTAAATTTATGTATATGTATGTCACTTTAATGCTTCACTGCTCTCAGAAGTTTCCACATCTGCGCCTTTTTTGCTTTTTCTATTATATGGCTAAAATGCTAAACCACCAGCAGTTGACAGGCCTTCAATGGAGTTGATTGTATGTTTTTAGGGCAAACAATGAATATTTTGTAGTTATTATGAAAAAATAAGAACAATAATCAATTCTAAGAGATCTGTCTCATCCTTCTGTTAATGGGTTTGATGTTGCTTTTACATTCAATGAATCTTCTCGCCTTCTTTGTCATGATATTTTTGTGTTATTTCCTTGAGCGTCTGACGACTGTTACTGGTATCATTGTCTTATGTGTAAGTGAGATGCATTGTGTACTTTTGTTTTTGCTTATCTCTGCTCATAAGTCATTGCTTTAAGGTACATCTTTTGTGGTCTAAAAAAATTGAAGTGTCTCAGTTGTTATAGCAGCAATGTTAATGTACTGGCCAAACAAGAGATTGTTTAAGATTACTTATGAGAGTATTTTTTTGGTAGTATTTCCAGTTTGCATTAAATTCAATTGTTTCTTTTTGACCATTTCTATGCAGACATTTATATACATATATCCCTGCCACTTCATCAGACTGAATGCTGATCTAGGAGCTCACAATGTTGCTCGCGTGTGTAGAATTACCCCGGTTGGTTATTGCTTGCCTAGCTGGGAGCTTTAGCATGAGCTGGGGGAATCTTTATTCTTTGTTCATGATTAATAACAAGTTTGTTTTTATGAATCTGGATGGCCTCTTTATATTTTCTGGGGGAGAATGACTCCTCGTATCCATCAATCTTGACACCGTCAAAGTGAAAATCATGCCCCATGGCTGCTATGTTGTCTTGGATAGCAGAATTGTTTTTAGGTTTGAGATGTTTCTTGAACCGAATTTCCATGGTACAACGTGCTGTTTCCCAATTGATGGGTGTCATGGGTGTGTAGATGGGCTTTCAGTCTGATGAAGAGTCATTTGGGTAAATTTGATTTACTCATGAATTTAACATGACTTCAGATAATTTACACAGAAGTAATGGGTAGCAAGACCTAGCTTAGGAGATTATGCTGAAGATTATGTTGCAACGAGATATAAGATTCTTATCTATTGTTACAGTTTGACTGTGCTAAACAAGAATTGTTTATTGTGTTTACATAACACACTTTTAAAGTTTAATTGTATGACATATACATACTAAGTTCTTCCTATGGTACTTATGTTTTTCTTTTGCATCTAGTTGTCACCTCATTGTGAACAAATGTATTTTTTATTTTATTATCATATTAGCATCTTGCAATTGTCTGTGTTTTTCAACAGAAGGTATAGGTTTATCAACTTGATAAAGCATACAAGGCCATTAAACAAAAAGAGCATAGATATGTTAAAAAAAGAAATAATTCATTTACATTTATTGTTAGCAATCGAAATAGTAGTGATGTTATGTGAATTTACAGATTTTGATATCCGTGTGAACACAAGAGAAAACTCTGTTAAAGTCGCTTTGAAAAAAAAAACAATTCTTAATCTTTCAACTTGTCATTTCAGACATTCATTCAACTAAAATGGTACAACTTTGTTCTTATTTATAGATTTTGATGCAATGAAAAGTAAATGTTAAGAATTAAACGCTCTTTTTTAATTTTTGAAGTTTGAATGTTTTTTCTCTTGTGAACATACATTTAGTTTTGAGTTATTGTTTAATTAGATATAGTGATGTTTTATGAATAAATGTCTTTCTATATTTAGGAATGAAAGTGATAAGCTGGTTATTTTATAAAGAAAACATTCCCATTGAATTGAAAAGTGACAGATTACATGAGTGGTATGTATCTTTAAGGTGTTTCATTGAAATTCAAACTAACAACATTTTTAAAACACTTTTAATTATTCATTTTCAATTTCCTAAATCCTAAAATCTTAAGGAACAGAAATTGTTGTTGTTGTTTGATATCTGTAATAAGATACAAATTTGATATTACTATGCTTTTAGGAGTTTTTTTGAAGAGATCAATTAACTTTCAAATATTTTTCATGATTTACTTTCTATTATTAACCTTTACTAAAATAACAATGTCAAACTTTATCTATTTTTAAACAATTATATTGTAAGAATTGTTTTATTTTCACCTTGGTATTCAATTTATTTGTACTGTTTGTAATAATTGTCTTAATTATTTTATAACTATTATTGGGTTATTGTAGATACCATCTTTATTTTTCTCTGCGAAAGTTTTAGAAAATTTTGCACATTATTTTAGAGGAGAAATTACACTTTCTCAAAGTTCCTAGCATTTAAGATGAGTTTTTCTCATCAGTTATTCTGATAACCATAAAAACGTTGCACGAATATGAATACAACAAGTATGAATACCGTAAATCCTTTCACTTTTTCAACAAATGTCTTTGTGCGAATTAATAAATATTGATTTTGGGAATCGTACCTCGTCTAGAAATATGTGTTTGTTTTTTTGTAATCATCTAGAAGTTGCTTAAAAATTTCACACTTGCAGAGACACATGTTCACTCTAAATGATTGTTCTGATGATTCACTGCATTATGTCTATGACCAGAAGGTGCCACAGACAAGGCATACTTTTTGAATTTTGACTTGTTACATTTGCATTGTCTATTCTATTTTTTACAATTTGCAATAATTTGACACTTACAGAAAAATAAAAGAGCTTTACAGTATTAGTTTGCTTGTTAGAAAAGTAACATTTTGTGACATCATCCTTCTCTATGTCTACACCATATTGATGTGCAAAGATGTCATTCTCTATATATTATATGCCATGATTCTTTCATAATAAAGTCAACAGCTGATATTTCATAAAAATTAAACATGATGTATTCAATTTTCTTCTTTTGTTTGATTTATGTGTGTTTTAGATTTAACAAAATGGATGATCTAAAGGTCCTGGGTTTCAGTCCAGCTAGAAGAAAAGGTGATATTTTGAAACCACCAAGGGAATTTTACCAAGCAAAATTTGGATCATTCGATCTATGTTTCATCGTTTGTCTATGATATGACTACGTGTTTGATCCTAGCTTCCCAAGAGGATCTTGGATACACGGTTAGAAATAAGAAATTAGTTAATAGATCAATTAACCATGACATTTTTGGCAAAACAATGCTTTTAGGTTCCTTAAAGTATTTTCTATCAATATATTGCAAACAATAACATGTTATAATGTAAATTGACCCGTACAGGGGCCTTGACCAGCAGTATATTTTAGAATTACACCATTTCATGAATGAGTACTCATTTGCATGACCCCTGTTCGAATCAATTAACAATGACATTTTTGGCAAACTATGTTTTTAGGTTCCTCAATGTGTTTTCTAACAATATATTGTAAAAAATAACATTCTGTATTAAAAGTCGCCTTGGCCAGCGGCAGGCCTGGAAAAAATGTGGAATGTGGGAATCTCATTCCCGGGAAATCGCCGGCACTTGGCGGGAAATCGGCGGGAAATTGGTGACACAAAAAAAGAAGAAGAAAAGAAGAAGGGAAAGGGGGTATCATTCCCGCGAAATAATGAGGCTTTCCCGCTAGCATAAGCTTCTTGTAACAGGCGGGAAGTTTGTCAAATTTCAAGGAAACCAGCACGTGAATATCCTGCAAGCATATGCTTTCACGCTAGCATAGGCTTCCCCGCTGCTAATTATATAATATACAAAAAGTCAGTTAATTGTAAATGTCAAAAATGCCACCCAAAAAGAAAAGAAATAGGACCCCCCTTCAACAATCATAGATACCCCCCTCTTGAAAATCACAGATACACTCCTGATAATAATTAACGAAAGTTTTAACCTTGGGCGAAACAAGTTGTCCCATAAACATTCAGTAACTTTCATGCACATCAGTTTAGTCTCTCACTGTCACATCTATAAAACCAAAGGACAGCAAGGATTCATGTATAGGTCAGTGCTTCTCTGTCTCTAGCTTGACGGTCGCGATCGATCCATAGTTTTGACACCCTTTGATCTTTACAAGTTGTGAAAATAACTGGTTGCAACGCGATGATCACATTAAGTTAAGATAGAGAGAAGGACGAGTGTTATCTTAATTTTTACTTGATATAATTCCTTTCTCAGGTCAATTACAAGCGGGCTCAACATAACTTATTTAAGACTCTAAGAAAAAGAACTTGTACATTTTAGTATCACGACCTAGTTATACCATGAAAATAGCATTTAAATATTAAATAAACACTTTATTTAAAAGATCGGCCGACAGTCTCCTCTGAATCAACAAATGTGCCGCATATCTTATGCATATACTTAGTACATGTATGTTATTGTCAAGAAATTGTCACAAATTTATGTTATTTTTTAAAGTAAACCTACTATTTCATTAAGTCTACACTGTTTAAAAACCATTGACTAGTCAACAGTTTGTTGACCCGACGGACTGCATTCAGCCAAGGCCGTTATACCGCCCAACATATCAGAAGTATAAAGGGAAATAACAATCAAATATAAAATGTGCCATATCGTCGAATCAGATTACGCCCCTTGTTAAGAAATATGCGATTTTCACAGGGACTTTTTTCAGAGAGCAGCGGGATATTTAAGGCCTGCGGCCGTGATTCCCGGGAAAGGAAACCTTTTTTCCAGGTCTGACTGCAAGTTAGTGTGGCAACTCCAAGATTGCTGCCTTCCATGTTGCCACTTGCAGATGATATATGCGAACATGTTCCATCATCATCATCTCCATATTTTTTTTGTGATACTGGCCGAGCAGCAACAGCGCATGGGAACATGCCAGAGTCTATTAGAAGATCACAGTTGGCACCAGACACGAGAACTTTTGTTTTCACGAAGGCCCTTCTTCTAGGGGGTTATGTTATTTTGCATTTTTTTATTATAAATATTGGGTTCTGACCCCCCCTAAAAGTTGCCATTGGCTATCTGGATTATGAATATGAAAAAAAATTGGTTGCGAGACCCTCTATGACCCTGAAATATTACAAAGGATAAAGAGAGAAAAAACATGTAAAATTCATTTAAAAATTGAAAACTTGCAATTTTGATTAAAAAGTTTTTTTATTTTATGTTGACTGTAGTTTGTAAATAAACACCTTTACAGAGCCTTCATTCACAACTTTGGCCGGCAGAGAGTTTCAGGGGTTAATAATTCAAAAAATATTGTTAAAGTAAAGGTGGGTGTAGAATTTTGTCAGCTTTACTGCATAACAACAGGCTGTAGACATGTGAGAAGGGGCAAAGTAGTGTAGTTGAATTGTAGTGGCCCTTATCTTCTTCTTCTTTCTTTAAGCTGGATGACTCAGCATTGAGTATAATTTCCAGCTTTCCGGTATAGTCTTAGCAAAGGTAAAAATTTTGGATATAGTAATTTTGTTAATGCCAAAACTTGGGGTGTAGGGGAATAGGGAGTTTTATTTAAAAGATGTAGTGTAAATTGGTTTACATAGTGTAGGATGATTTAATAGTAATGCTACTCAAGGAAGACTTGAAAGCAGTGGTTGAAGGGCTCGATTTAACAGAGCTGGGAAGTGAGTTCCATAGACGGATTGAACTTGGAAAAAAGGAGTAGAGGTGACTATCAACAGCAGAATAAGGAACGAAAAAGTTTAGAGGTTTTCTAGGATTTTGAGATTGTATCAGATCATCCTATAATTTTGGAATGTCTCTATTAGGTCCCGACATAACTTCCAGTATTCCACAATGAAGCCAATATCAAGGTTTTTGTGCTGTCTTGTTTATTTAGATTTAGATACTCATACTCATTCCAAATTGCCTTTTTGATTTGTGAAGTGCCTCTCCTCTGCCTCATACCATTTTCTATCATGTCTATGAGTTTCCTCATAAGCATAGTCACAACACCCACATACGAGGATAAGTTTAAAATCTTTCTAAATAAATTTAATTGGCAAAAATGAAAGAAATAGAAAGGATACATACCATTGTGAGAGTTTGTGATGTTTTTACGGTTGCTAGGTTGAAGTGAAAGAATGTAGAATACCGGAAGCAGGAAATACAGCTGGGATCAATTACCCAGAAACTTCGTACTGACTCGGTTCACAGAAACTTTGATCAGTCGTTGTGTATGCTGGATTGATTTTGCAAAACTAGAATTTCGGGTAGCTACGCTCCCTCAATTTGTCATTGAGGTCACTTCGCTCTTCTTGCAATTTTATCATCACAATCACACATATTCAAAAGCGGCAGAGAAAAAATAGATAATTCCGTCAGCAAAAAGAGTTTACCCAGTTCATTTTGTAAATAAGTTTGTTCTACTGAAAGAAGGAAACAAAACACTGATTGGCGTGGTACCCGTACACAATTGTGTAACCTACCGAAACAAAGAACAACTTTGCCTACATGGATGAAAGAATCTACATGGTAAGATTCAAAATCTGCTTGTTTATTTATGTGTATGCAACGGGATTACAGCCACAGTTTTGACGCAATCAACCTGAAACTTAAGAAAAATGTTGGTAGATATTACCAGATGTGCAGTTAAGCTTTTGGTGTATTTCTGTCGACCTCAATAAAAGTTATTAGCTTCATGGTTTTACTATGTTTTATCTGTAAAATACGCGGCATTAATCATAAATAAGGAGTCATATTCCGGAAGTGTTTAATTTGCACGTTCAGTGAACACAAAGTTCTCTTTCCGTCTTAATAGACGATTTAAGCAAAAGCTGATACAAAAAGTGATTTGTTATACTGGTTGTCTTAAAAATATGATTTTCAAATGCAATGTCTAATGGTGTGACTTGTTTTTTCACCAATTTGACGTAGTAAAAATAGCACAATTTTGTCGGGTTGCTTGTATAGAGTGTATTTTTTCAGCTTTCTGTTATGTCCGAGGATAGAATAGCGTTGCGTTTTATCAAAAGAAGATAAATTAAAAAGACACAACGCTTTTTCCTTCTTAAACTTTGAGATCCGGAAACATTTGCGGCTCTGGTGGGATTCGAACCCACGGCCCTGCAATCCAAGCAGTTATTTGTGCGT
>JAUUEB010486722.1:0-10867 GCA_032362205.1 Clione limacina | reverse complement strand
AGAGAGAGAGAGAGAGAGAGAGAGAGAGAGAGAGAGAGAGAGAGACACTGTCGTAGTATGTAGCAGATAATTAAAAATAAATAAATATATAATTAGGAAATTCTTGTTCTCCTGTTGCATATTTCTGTTTTTGAATTTTGCTCCGCCTAACCTGACTGTATGCCACTTTTACTGTCCCAATTTTGTCGAGTATTGTGTAAGTGTGAATATTCCAGAAACTTGAAGTGTTGTGAGTATGTATTCGTGTAATGCATGCTATGAATGACTGCACAAATAGATTGATGTCACGTACAACCACTGTTACAAATCTCCATTCTTTCTCATTTTCAAGTATTGTCCTCTTCGTAAACTGTTTAAACATGCGTGATGACAGACATGAGGCTATGGTGGTTTTAGCATTGTAAACCCGTGAACTAGAAAGATAAAAAAAATTAAAGATAGTTCAAACAGATTCCAGCAAAGAAAAGGTTGTTGGTGATCAAAACAAACCACAATTGATAAAAGAAAATCGAAATTACAGAAAGCTTACCAATAGCCAAGGATTTAAGGGAATTATGTGGAAAAATATAGGAAGATGATTTTTATCATCTTGAAGGTCTTATGCGTAGTCCAGTTAATACGAACCGCTCGGGACGGATCACATCACTTCGAATTATGATAATTCGTTATTTTAAAAAAATGAGACCGGTGACGATCAGTAAGCTAAGCCACGCTTTTCACCCCTCCCGCCTTTGAACTATTAATCACCTGTCTCATATTGCAAAAGATCATCACAGTCTTCCTTCTTCTCTCTGTCTGGTTCACAATATGCATTCTTGAGAATACTAAAATGAGAGAGAACTGCCGATTGACCCCCATCAATTTTTTAGTGGCTGCTTTATTTCAATCATTAATTATTTTTAACACATGTAATCAAAGCTTTTTTAAGTTATCTTTCAAAGCCAAGTAAGGTTCTAGAAAAAACACTTTGTCTTTAAAATTCAAATTTAAAATTTGGGACAGGAGAATTAAGAAGGTTTGAAAATGTTTATACAAAAATGAAAAGATACTTCAAACCATCATGAGTTCGTCAAAAGATCTGCACTCATTGTTCAGTGTTTCTTAGATGGCAGCTTTGAAGCTATTCTACAGGATGCACCATTTTTCGTAAACCGGGCGAAACTACAAATATAAAAAAAATATATTTTGATACAATATGAAAAAAATCAACCATTTTGATTGTGATACTATATCTGTCAAATAGCAATAATTAAAATAATACTTCGGAAAAAAACATGTCGGTGATCGGGTTTGAACCCACGTCACTTTGCTTGCAAGAATGATGTCCGACGACTTATTCTCAAAATGCCTGGGTTCAAAGCCTAGTTGCGGCAAATTTTTCTTGCATTCCAAAAAGAAATAGTTTTAAATTTTCTTGACTACCAGAGACAGATAGATAGATAGAAGGTAACGGCGAGTTGTTAAAGCCGTGCAATAAATAGCGTAGCCTTAACATTACTTAAAAAAAGTGGGAAAAATCGGGACTTTTGAAATTGCTTCAAATTGGCAATTGTTATTTGGATTATTCACTTATCTCCCAGCTGTTTAAAATTATAAACTCGGAAGTAATGCATATCATTTTTTTTCATTCGAAATATTCGTTCGTACTTAGTCATTTCTGCTAGATTTATATGATTTGATTGATGAACCATCATTCTTAAGACCAAATAATCTATCTCATAGGATTCAGACTTCGAATTAGCGATAGATCAATTTGTATTGTAAATATGATTATTACTTAAACCCGGAGGGGGAAAATCGGTACTTTTGCATTTGCTTTGAGCTGTAAACGGAAGATGATGTGATGGTTTATAATTTAAGGGGGGGGGGGGGGGTACCTTAGTAAAATGGACACAAAAACGGTATTTGGGTACGATATATATGATATATACGTATATGGTCAACAATATAATTTTGAATTAATAAAAACAGTAAAGAAACATATTCGTAAAAATGAAAGTATTATCCAATAATTAACATATACATCTTATAAAAATATACATCTTCTCAATGTTATAAGGAGGCCTTGCACAGTTCAATTACCAACCTAGGGACAGTGACATTGTTATTCCTACCTCTAAACTTTGACATGCTTATCGATGGGATTTTTTACTTACATTTCATAATTTTGACATTGACGATACCATTTAATAAATAAAAAAAATTGCAATATTTCGATAACTTGTGTTATATTAAAACGTATACTAATCTACAGTTTAATGAAAGTTGTTTTCTCCTAGACTACAAACATAATAGTAATTGGAAGCCATACTTAATCAGACTTCATGTAATTAACATAAAAGAGACATCTCTTGTACAAGTTTACGCTAAATAGCAAATTCACTTTTTAATTCCACACTAATAATATGACACTTTTAACAACTAACAGATTTACCAATATTGTTGGATTTGTGCTACATTTCTTAGCAAATTCCATTTAATTAACACATGTGACATTCATAATTAGTTTGAAGAAACTCAATATCTAAGAGAAAAAAATTGCATTCTGTCTAAAATGACATAAGCTACCAAGGTTGTAAATCAAGCTTTAATGAATAGAAATAACATTCTTGTCAAAATACTAATACATGGAATATGATTGACATATAAACACCCGACCCCGGAGAACCTTTGTGAGGTAGAAAATCAATTCTATTTTACAATAAATGTTAGTAGATTTATAACCTTGAACACATTGCTCCATGTGACATATCTCAACAGATCAAACCAAGAGTTTTACAATGGTAAACAATATTGCTCTAAATTCCTTAATTGCAATTTGACAGAAAATCATTACTTTTGCCTTATCTGCATAAAAGTAGAATTAGTTACAACCGTTCCGTTATAGTTTTGAATAGATTTAAATTAATTCAACAAAAACTTGATATTATTATTTATATGGCCTGGAGCTGTTTGAATTAATCAACAAATCCGAAATTTAGAATTATGAAAAAATACGTACATGTTGATTAGATGATGATGTTGCAATAATTAAATAAACTTAGATAATGCTGGTGTTTGCATACATAATGTGTGTTTGTTTACAACATATATTCATATAATATGCTCAATCATTGCCATCTGGTTAATTTCTGTCACAATTTGATGCACACGAATTTTGAATAACGACATAAGTTAATACATCAGAAAATCACAAAATTAACATAAAGGAGTTACTGCTCAGCTTACCTCCATCAATATCATACTTAAAAATTGACAAAATTCTCCCCAGCTTTGATAAACGAAAAGAAGCACTATTATGACAACACCGTTTGTAGCGATATGGTAGGACCGCAAATATCCCTAACACTAAATCGGTTATCCATGCACAAATCAGTTTGGCAGAATCACAAAAAGCCATTAACTCTTTACCTGTCTTGACGATCTCGGTACTTCGATAATGCACAGATCATCCAGGTCGTAAGTGACGTGCTCAAAGTCAGCCATCACGCAGAACGTTTAACAGTTTAATAACACAATCTGATCTTAATGGTTCATTTATCAAACAGAAAACACAAAGGGCACTGTGTACTTTACTATTTTTGTTCAATTGTTGATATAATTCAATTTGTTCACTAAGTGCATTAGCCACATTCTTGGCAAATGAATCACACAGATAAATATACGATATGTTTAAGACTAGATACACGTGTTGGCATAGTCCACTTTAAAGTCATTTAAAAGAGTATAATCCAACAGGTAAGGGTCCTACATCCTTCGTGTTTATGAATTGTCAACAGTTATAGGTATGGAATGTATGAGGAGTGACACTGTTTCATTAATACTGGTTTACAACGACTTCATATAGAAATCTGTTAAACAATCCATACCTTTAATAACCCGGGTGGCTGACAGTAAGCGCTGCCAAATCCGCTGACATTGACAATTCTTTGATAAGTCGGCCATGTGCTACAGAATATATTAATGTACTTAACGCATCACTGCTTTACACGTTCAATGCAACGTTTAAAGGTTGCAAGAGTAATTTAAACCGCATGATAAGGATACAGTTCTACCAATGCTTTGTTATTTAGAAATTTAATTTATTTCACATCAACATGAGACGCAAAGATATAATGTACATATTACATACATATCGTACATCACACGTTAAAACTTATGTCAAACATAGATTCCCCTGTGAATGGGTAATGGGTAACCCTAAACTTAGGATAGGGTTAAATCTTACTTTAAGTCTCAGGTTGCTCATTAAGAGTTTTACCAGGCAAACACGAAAAGAATTAATGAAAACGCAGCGGTAAAATGTGAAATATGCAAAGTTTTGTGATAATCAAGTCTCAGATTTAAAGGCTCGTATAAGCTTTAATTTGTTAGATTTAAGGTACAACATTGCCTTGATGTCACGTCACAAGAGAAAGATAGTGAAATACTCATGACATGAAAACGCATTGAAAAAAGGTGTAGTATGTCATAGTATACATTTTTAATGCGTTTTCATACTTAATATGTGTTTCGGTTAGAACTAAGCATTTCATGATTTATATATGATTTGTTTTGATAAACACAATAGAAAATCCCATGGTAAACCCTGGATCTATTCATTGTGTTGATAAAATGTTATTAGGATATGGAACTCGTATTGAAAGATAAGTGGAAGGTATTCACTGTGTATATCTTCAGCAACACTACTCGGTAGTCAGTAGAATGAACAGAAATTGTCACTTAAAATTTTCTAATGGAGGTTATTGAAATTTACGTAAAGATTGTCGAAGAAGACAGTTCTGATTACTAAACAGTTGATTAAGATTAATACAGTTTGATTAATTAGTAGTAAGAAATGTCAAAAGTATGTGTCAGACACGTTGGTTATCAGGAAACACAATTTATTTCTAGCTTACAAGCTTAAACAGAATTTTTTGGAAGGAAGTTTTTGTTCCGTTTAAAAAAATCCGTTTAAACGGACCACTGTTTTAATGCAAATTCCATGTGATAGGGGTGAACAAGCAGCGGATGTACGACATCTGTAATGTCCCAATCCATGCACAGTTTTATTCATTAGGGAGGAAACAGTCACATGCATGCCCGTCTCAAAATACAAATGACGCATTTTGGTTTGTCTCTAAGTAAAATTTCGTTATTTTTTTCTGCAATAATTTATCTTTCGATATTAATTGATTATTTGGTCATATATCGTTCCGTTAAAAATTTAACAGGTTTTTCTCATTCGGTTTAAGCGTGGTTCTTTAACAAAGATAAATAGAGGAAAAACGGTAGTTCCGTTTAAGCAAAATTCGGCTGGAGCGTGTGCGGTTAAAACGAGTTTGACTGTAGATGATTCTAAGATGACTATCTTTATCTAGACAAATATAATAAGATACTATCCTATATCTGAAAATCATTGATAACGATTGATAAGGCTCGTAAAAAGATATTGGTGCATCAAATTGAATAATATCCTAACACAGCAAGTATTTACAGTCGACCATACAACGTCACTCCATTTAACGTGACATCCCACAGAACATCAATTTTCGCAAAGCACGGATTTTTTCCTTCTTATTCTTTTCAAAAAATACCTCTTTATAACACGAATTACGGACAACGCGAATTCAATACAACGTCGCTCTCACTGTCACCAATTCCCCTTTTCTTATATAATCAATCTCCATACAACGCGACTTTTTCACGGGAGGGAACGGGGGAATAGGTAACCGATCATCTAAGAAAACATCTGTTCCTGTCAGTGACAAGTGACATCAGCTGAGTGCCTCGTCAAGGCCGTCCATAGCATGTGGGGCCCCCGGGGCCCAGGATGTGGGGGCCTCTATCTCACACTACCTAAACCTACTCCCTTTAACAAATTAGGCAATTTTTCTTAAAGAAAAAATATCACGTTTGAAAAATAAGACCATGCAAATGTGTGACTGTATGTCTTTCTAATATATTTAAATTTAATTCACTCGGTCAGACTGGGAAACAAGCATTTAGTCGGGGGGAATGAAGGGTTTCTCTTCACCCCCCATGACTCTACCGGACTTGGATTTTAATGATCCTTAGGGTACATAGACACAAAATCATGGCTTTGCCAAAAATTTAACTTAAGCAAACTGACCAATGGTAAAAAAAACCAATGTGCTCAGAATGGATTGAGATTGGTCGCTAATTAAAGGTATTGCCGAGACAAATATGTATTTTTTTCTACGGTACGACCATGAGTTCATGAGTTATGAGGTCCAGTCTGATCGTGACATCATCGGGGCCGATTATTTCCACTGATAAGGTCAAAAAGATAATTGTCATGTCTTTAAGTCTTAATGTTCAGCACCAATTAATAAGTTGAAATAACACGTCTAAATCAGATGAAATTTTTTTTTAGTGACTTTGGGTCATTTTTTCGTGAACAAAATGGCTTTTTTAGTTAGGAGCTCAACGTATATAGTAATTTATAGTAAAAAACGAAAGCCTTTTCAGTTCCGCTGGTGAGTGCCGTGCCTTATTTATTTATCAGCATTAAATTAAAATTAGATAGTTTTTTGTTTACTTAGGGTGTGTACTATCGATAAATTGAAGTCACCAAAAAATGTATGGTAAATTGACTGGTACAGGGGCCATTTAAGTCAGTTAATGAGATTAAATAATTGTCTTTTATGAAGAAACCCCCCATTTGCATAACCCCTACACGAATCAATTTACAATGACATTTTTGGCAAACAATGTTTTTATGTTCCTAATAGTGTTTTCTAAACATATTTTGCAAACAATATCATTTTTCATTGAAAATTGACCCGTACAGGGGCCTTGACCAGAGGTATATTAGTTAGAATTATACCATTTCATGAGTGAATACTCATTTGCATGGCCCCTGTACGACTCAATTGATAAGGAATATTTTGGCAAACTATGTTTTACGTTTCCTAAAAGTGTTTTCTAGCAATACATTGCAAACAATACCATTTTTTTTTAAATCGACCCGTACATTGGCCTTGACCAGCGGTATATTAGTTAGAATTATGCCATTTCATGAGTGAGTACTCGTTTGCAAAAAAAGCATTTTGGCGGGAAATTCATGATGCGGATGGTGATGAGAATCTATTTGCGTTCTTTATCTGGCCTTTCTGACTAATTTTTGCTCTGTATTAGCATTTGGATTACTGCTCTCAGGTTTGATGATCATGTCATGTATATGACGCCACATCAGGTGATTGTAAGAATTTCTTCAAAGAACTTTTATCTACCAGTGCACCAATCAGAAACTAAATTGAGTAACAAATGATGATTGTGAGCTTTTATATTATTGTCCTTGTTGATGAGCTGGTCTGTGCCATTGTGAACCTTGGCTTATGCAACTGTTGCATGTACATTTTTGGTTTCCTGGAAAATATGTAACAGGAAGCATACAAGGTGGTTGATGTAAGATACACTAAATCCTTTAGGTCTTTGCAATAATGTTCTTTGTCTTTATTCAGTAGCTATCAGCACCTGGATCTGGTGATGACAATTTTTCAAGGAAAAAAACTTTGGTCCATGGTAAACAGTTATCTTGTTTTAATAAATTTTTAAGAATGATCGATACAAATGTACCCACATGTCCCAACCAGAGAATAAAGACCATGTGAGCCAACTGCAAAGGGGAGACAATTGACAAGTCACTTATCTTTTGTTTGAGAACAGTACACGCTTAACAACTAATATGTACCTCAATCGCATTAAATCGAATCGTGCTACATCCTGCTTATTTTGCGACTTTCTCAATGAAACTATTACCAGCCTTGGTGGGGGATCTTTGCAATCCTGATTGTCTGGATGCTTATTGTTTCTGCCACCAGCTAGTTAATTTTACTACGGCCAATAGAACGGCTTACATTGCTGCTTGTCTGAGCTCCTCTATTAAGGGTCTTATCATGTCGCCTATATAACCTTCAATGTGTTGATAGAGACGTTAAAAACCTAGACATCTCTCTTATCTTTCTTACCACCACCTTATTTAGATTGGCAAAGTTAAGGTTTTGGATTTAAGGAAGTGCTAGCACATGAGAACACATGAGACAAATCCACAACTATTTCATATTGACATCAGTAAGGTGCCAAGAGTTCAAAGGTCATCGGATCAATAGCAATTATAACAATTCAATTTTGTTTTGACATATTTAACTGGATACAATTTCAAACTCAACTTTTTGTGATGATAACCAGACCTCTAGAGAATGTTTTGCTCTGATTTATTGGAACTGATACCAATCGTTAAATAACGTTTATTATACAAATAGAAAGATTGAATACGCACACAATTGTTGAACAAAAAGATGAGCGTGTAAATCATTCGCTAACAAAATAATGAGTCAACTTAGCAAAGTTAGATAAGTTTGAGTTAATACTGGCCAGTTGAAACAAACAAACATAATTGACATAGAGAAGCCAAGAGTTTTAACCCCTTAAACAGTATGCGCATCCTAATAAGTAGAATTTCCATCCACTCAAAAAATGTGTGCATACATCGTAGAAGCTTAGACACTTTGAAAAAAGACCTATCATGTTGCTCTAAGCCCCTGGAAACATATTTATATCCAACAGTTCTCTCCATCAAAAAGATTAGTCAACAACAACGATTGGTTATATAGTTATATGTGTGAACTTTTACTTCTATCATTATGTTAACTATGAACTAATAATATGGTAATTGTAATGTCACGTCAAACATTCTGTCAACGTTGTTCTTGTTATCACCTCCCCCCGCCCCATATTCAATATCTTATTCCTGTCCATTTAATAACTGACCACCCATGTTTTGTCAATGGACAAGAGAAATCAGACAATAGACACTTATAGAGATAAAGCATGGACCGCGACACACTCCATGATTGTTTGCAGGTTATTGGACTTTATTTCTAAAATATTATCGAATGGCAAATTAATAATAACATATCTGGGATTGAAACGTTTGAGATATTGAAAATTTGCGAATTTAATAATTTGAAAATCCTACAATTCAAATAAATTTGTAGCAGATTTGATTGACCACAGTCCTTGTCTCTTTAATCCGATATTCTATCGCAATAATATACCCTTATTAGCCCAGCAATTTTCATATAGTGAAATTGTTTTCTTTGGTAGGGGTTTATCAGGCTCGTCTTAACGCAAGAGATTGCTGGATAGTTGCTTAGTAGCTGGAGTGATCAAGCGTCAAGTGTACTGCGCTGTATTGCTTTGTCGTTCCAGGTGCGTATCTGGGAGGAGAAAAAAGGAAAAATCCCCCCTAACTATGCTTACATTCTGTGAGGTGATCTAGATTTGCACAAATATACATAATTTTCAAAATCATCCATCAAAATGCACATGGGCCCTTCTAAGAAACATACATGACACCCCCCCCCCCCCATTTGCAGGTCATAGATATGCCCCTGGTCGGGGATGTTTTGAACTATTATAGAGACCACACTGTAAATGATGCATTGTGTTTAACAATGTTCTTATCGAATTCTAAATCCATATGTCCGTGAACTATTTGACAAAATAACGTTAACAATTGATGATAAACCTACCCCACAGTACTACTTAACTAGACCAATAAAACACCCAATAACATCGTATGCCACACGACAAATAATTGACAATAGAAAGGGAGATAAGTCTCTCTCTAATCAATAGATAAGTATTACCCCTTCATTTTCACTGTTGTCTGGTATCATTTTATCTCAGCAGGGGAGCTAACTGCTCTTGAAGCGTCCTTAGCGACAACTGTTTTAGAAGTTGGATAAGTGTATGTACTATACGTTGTTGTTTGAGATGATAGCTTTGTCAACAACACAAATGGACCAGATAGCATTGTTATGTAGAGTTAAAAGTGGAATCACTGGGGACAACCGATGTATTCTTTGCTTTGAATTATTTATTCTACCCTTTGTTTTGTCTTTCTTTTTGGCCGTTTCATTTCATTTCTATATCGCTTTTCTCGTCTTGTAAGCTTACTCACAGTGAGCTATGATACGTCATTATCCTGACACATTCAACGAAGAAACTCGGTTTTTAGCTTTTGGGAAGCATACAATGCGGCTGCCTGTTAGGTGCTTGAATTCTTAATCTTATATTATAATTGCCTACTAGAAGTACGTAGGTAGGTAGATTCGTTCGTCTAAGGGGTTATTTGAGAATTTCATATGAATAATTGCGAAGCGCCCCAGAAAAAAGCTCGACTTAAAAAAATACCAAACTCATTTTATAAGGTCTCTAAATACCTAAGCTTGTGCCCTTTTGGGGTATTTACAATTTTCATCTGTGCTGCTTGTTAGAATAATTCTGAAACGATATTTTTATGAAATTATTTAGATATAAGTATTACCCTCGCATTTCACTGTTGTCTGCAGTGGCGGATTAAGAGGGAGGCTGAAGTGACTGCCGCCAGGGGCCCCGAGTTACAGGGGGCCCCGATTTTTTAAACGTCCCTCTTTGAAATTACGATCAAGTAACTGGGGCCCCGATTTTTTAAACCTCCCTCTTTGAAATTGCGGTCAAGTAACTGGGGCCACTATTTTTTACTCTTATAGTTACCGTTTCTAATCATGGCATTTTCCCTGCAAAAAGATCGATATTTAAACTGGCCTTCTTATAATATTTGGCAGCATTAACTGAGACCCCCACTTTTAAAATATTGAATTCTAACTATTGAAATGAATTCAAACTCCCTCCTGGATCTGAAGGGTGCCGGAAAGGGACCCCTGATTTTTTTTAAATCCCTCTAGAAAATTGCGACCCTTAACTGGGGCCCCCAGTTGCTTTTACACATGTGTTTACTATTTTAAATTACATTTTAAATTAAATCAGACCCCATTGGAAACTCCTCCCGATATGTTTGACCCGATGATGTTGTTTT
>JAUUEB010486711.1:0-10868 GCA_032362205.1 Clione limacina | reverse complement strand
TTAAATGTGTCAGAAGTCTATCTTATAGACCATGGGCCGATAGGTAAACCGTATGTGAGATTTTTCAGACATACAATTAAACAGCATGTTGTTTGATGTTTATTAGAAAGTGTTGAAATTTTGAATGTAGAACAATATGATTTATTGCCCCCAAAGAAATAATCAGTTACGTCTTAGAATTTGAAATATTTGTTTTAAAAAATGTGTGATTTAAATAGTACATTCAAGGCACTGTCACACATATTGTGATTCTTATGAAAATCCAAATTGATTTTACTTGAAACATATTCTTTACGACAGCGTTTTTCTCAGTTAGTTGTAATAATTCATTTTCAAGGTTTAAAATTCTAAGCAAAAAAATACTTCTTCTTAACTTGATATCATTTAAAATTCGTATCATTGGGTGTAAAAAAATAATTAAAAGGAATTGTATCTTCTCTTAAGAAAGATATAGCCCCTGAAGTTTATAAGATGCATGTTCATTGATTGGTTGGCCTTTTGAAGGCTTGAATGGCAAGTGTTTTGAACAAGTCAATAGAATGACAGGTGGTTCGATGAACAATGCATTAAATAGTTGGATTCAAATATAAATCTCTAGTTAAATAACCCGTCATCAAGACCCCATCCAGAATAACTATCTTGTTATTAATTAAGAGGAAGCACAAGTCCTTTTTCAGAACACAATATATAACGTTGATATGGTGTGTCTTTAATTTGTATAACTCATAAACTATTTATAAGTAGAACATATATGTTGCTTACTGAATCAGCATTTCATAATAATAATCTTTTGAAAACAAAACTTCGTCATTTCAACTCTACAAACCTACGCAAACAAATATAATTACTTAATGATTGTATCCTGTCTAACCCTCCTGGTTTGTCTACTTCTAGCCTTTAATTGTCTTTCTTTGTTTCTAAATTACGAAAATAATCGAATATGTCCAAAGTAAACTATGTTAACGCAAAATGACATTTAGCCAATATTAAAATACTCACAACTGGTTTGTCATGGCGCTTTTGAATTGTTTTGACCTTAATCAACTTCTTAAACTAACTGTTGAATGATAAATGATTAGACAATATTTGATTCCATTTTCGTGTTACCGAACCTTTCTTATTAGGCTGAAAACTCTACCGTGAGGTTCCTCAGATTTTAAACATTTTTACCTTTTTGCTCTTTCGTTGGTTCTGGTCGTGGATTAACATTTTAACTCTACGACTCTGGTCAAACGTTTAGGCGCATTTGACTCGGGCCCTCCAAGTAAACATATTGGGATCCTTCGGGGAACCAGTCAAAATATCATTTAGCCGGTACTCTAGCTGTTCCTAAGATAACTGATTACTTATGTGGTTTTCAAATACCAAATTATAAGCTTAATACCGATTAAACTACTGAGGTATGCTTTGTCTTGCGCATCAAGTTCCAATTGTATTTGTAGTTTTAGCTTTTTGACGCATTTTATGAATTTGACCTTTAAACTATAACAAGACAAAATATCAATGAAATCTGTTAAGCCCAATACATCGTCATAACTTGCATGCTCATTTTCAAGTATAAGTGAAATTGAAAGCTGCTATTATATAAAATATGATTAGAAGAAAAACATGTCCAGATGTTTTTTTTTAATATTTTAAACCACAGTCATCTTCCAAATTGCTTAAAAAATGTGACAAACATGTGTCCCACTATTATATTAGTACACAACTTGGCATATACTCACCCATTAGTGTTGATTGTTTCCCCTATATCAAAGGATTCTACCAGATATATCATAACTGACTTAATGTATCACAATTATAATGCTTTAGTGGTGAAACCTGTGTTTTCACCTCCCACGTTGAGCCGTTCTTACTTTCATAACAATGTCTTTCAAGACTCGTGCGACACTAAACTGCTAACAGATGCAATGATGTATACACTTTTCTTTTTTTTTCGTCCGTTTAGGATCATTTTCTTATAGTAATCTGTTTGAAAAAGTCATACTCCTGATATAACGTTTTATTTATTTTACAAACTGTGCTCTGTAAGCTACACCGGAAATGGTGTACAACTCCTTGCAATGATCAGATCATCAGCTATTAAAATGACATACTCTATCGTTTAACCGGATAATCTAGCGCACTTGCACAGTATCTTTTTATTACCCTGTCATATTTCATGCAAGTCTGTATGATTGATTGATTTATTGAAAGAAAAACAGGAATAAAGCCAAGATGAAAGATAGAAATAATGACAGATAAATGAATTTAAAGAAAATAAATAAGAAATAAAATTAAAATAAAGACAAATATATGAACAAAAAGCACGCACAAATAAAGAAATACATTAATGGATAACAGAAAATAAATTAAAAGGAGCAAACTTCAGATTGAACTTTTAGTGTTTATCATACGATTCCTTTAACAACTCTTATCAAACTGCTTCTCGTATTCCTTTTTATCAAATGTTACAGGATGTCATTTCCATTTAATCGTCTAAATCAACATTTGATTTATACACGATTGAAAATATCTTCCACTTAAGCTGTCGGTGTTAATTATAAGATCCCCATACAAAATTGCTTATCAAATTGCTCATCGTATTATTTCCATTAAATGTTACAAAATTTCGCTATTTAATCCTAATATTTAATCAACATTAAACATATACATGATTGAAAATGATAACGGAAACTACGCAATATCAGAAATATCGTTTAAACGAGAGGCTGGATATTGATGATGAATTGATTATGAGGAAAGGTTGCAGGTTTCATTCAACCTTTAAACTAGAACGAGACAAATAATAAATAAATTATCTTTATTCATCGTCCTAACTTCACTGTTTCTTCTCCTCAAAAATATTATAAGAACGAAATAATGTATGAAACTAGCGTACATTCAGCATATATGCACATAACTGATATATCCAATCTGCAGTAAACAAGTTAAGCTTATTCATTTTAGGGCTAGAATGGTAATATTCGATAGCATATAGTTCTTCATACGACGAGTGTAATATTTCAAATAAAGGGAGAACTTAGTTAATGGTCTGATCTCTGTATGGATTTCTAAGCCAGATTTGTTCATGCCAATGTTTGGTTTGGACGAGTGTTAAAAAGACACGTTGAGAGAAAAGATTTGACCTTCGAATGATGCCAAATTGTATAGGGAAACTGTTCCAATATAGAACGTTAATGAGGTTTGGTCTCTAAATCGCAAGGTCTATTACTTTAATTTAATCAATTTGTATTTATCCAAAGATTTTAAAGTCTTTGATATAATTGTTATTTTTTTTATTTACATTCAATATAAGTGTTATTATAAAAAACACGATTGCGTTTTCCTCCCCAATCGTGTGGTTGTCTATTTATAACCTAAATAAAGACGTTTTGTGGAAGCATTAAGGACATTAATACATCAATTATGAAAACGTCGGCTTTCGGATCAGTTGATGACTATATGTTTAACCCTTGTTTAAGCCTTTAGTGTCGGTGTCAAGATCGCTAACCGGTTACGCCACTGCAAATACTTTAACTCCCTCAGTAGCTCACAACATGTCAATTTAGTTTATGTAATTCTCGGATGGCTTAATTGTTGAGTATATTATTAATAGTAGACTTATGTTTGCATCTTGTATAGGTCGATATCAAATAAAATGTAGGCCTGATGTCATAACTTTTCTCATGACATGAAGGTTATGAGACAGTTGAAGTTAAATCTATTAATATTCAAGTGTTTAAGATAATATGTAAGGTAGTGAGAAAACGAAATTTGAAAAGATTGTTGTGGCAGTACCAATGTGCTTGATTTTTATCGACTATAGTTTTTGTCGCTACCTAAATTGCACATGAAACGCTTGTTTTTTAGAGACAAAAAGTTCATATAATTTCAGCCGTTTACTTAAAAATAAAATGTGTAGACAATTCTGAATCACATAGCACAGCTATAATGAATGACATAATTTATATTCCCATTATACTATTGCTGCTCTTATGTGTATTTATATCGGGTGTGTCAAGGTCTCCATACACACCTGGTTGTATGGATATCAATGCAAGTTCATATTTTTCTTGTAATAATCGTAGAAGACTACTACTAATAATAGTTATAGAAGAATCTTTAGGAGGTCCTCTACTTATCATTCTTTATCACATCGTGCTCATCACATCTTTATCATTCATCTGTTTTTGTTGATGTTGCTGTATATTTTTTTTTTCAATGTATAAGATTAAGATACCATATTTAAACATTAAAGCTTATTGGTTCAACACTTGATGCATACTTGAGAGCATTTTTTTTATGACATAATGTTACTCAACTCTTTCGAATACTAATATGATAGGCTGAGAGACAACTTGGAGATAATACTCACTAAGACAATCAATTCTGACTTGCAGTTTATTCCTGTCTTTAAAAGGATATTTTGCAGTTCAACAACACGGAGGGTCATGTTTGGTCTATAGAAGTGTCATATGACCGTCTCAAAATTGAAAATGAGACTGTGTTTTATCTCTGTAGAATAATACCTTGAGTCAGTGTTTGTTAAGGTAGTTCTAGGACGTGAGAGGCAATGTCAAAACAGGACATTCTTTTTTCGACACAGTTTTTCTCAAAATTATTGTTGTCGTGAGACAGAATGTGAAAACGTCACACAAATTATCATAGTCTGTCTTTGTTGGACGTGAAATCGTTTTCCAGATAATTGTCATACTTTTCAGTGAGTTTTGAACTTTAACGGTTCTTATTTTGTTAAAAAAAAATCATCAAAACCGAAATTTGTGTTAAGATGTTATTCTTTTAGGGTAGAAATACAACTTCGCACTGTCTTCACATTAAAAACAATGACATTTTGCTGCATACGGTCACAAAACCGTGCGGGTTAGTTAGTCTAAATAATCATATTTCTTTATCGAAAATCTGCACACAAAGATTATACATTCAAATACATGTCAAAGCAGAAATACATACCCCTAGAGTGAAACCAGTCACAGAAAAAAGGAACAGCAAAACGAAATAAGAAGAACAATAGAAAAAAACGCATTTTAAAAAAGAAAGAGAAAACTGGGCTATTTTGCGTATGACAAATGGTTGATTTAGGTAATGGTTCATTAACTAAACATCAATAGTAATGTGACTTCTCATTTAATTTTTCAGTTATTTCTATAAATATCAAATGAAACCCATACTTCGAGTGCATTTTTGATTTGAAGAGGCTCACCTGGCACAAATGGCCACTAAATATTCAATTTGAAATATGTTTAAATACGCACGACGTGTGCTTGTCGCTTGGGGACAACGCATGCACAAACAAAGAAACGCCTCTCATAAGTACACTAACACGTACTATAGATAAATAGTTTGCAACTTTTTTAAGACGTTCCTTAGGCCATTGAAACAAAATATTCAACAGGTTGACTCTTAAAACTGCGACACTAATTGCACTGCCTTCTATCTTTTGTCAATACAGTACACATTTAGTTTCGAACAGCATATAAATTAGTCCATACCAATCAAAACTACTTTCACAACTACAACTGAAATGAGTTAATGGTCTCCTTCATAATCCCCTAGACAATACGATGGTCAGATTTGGTCGAAATGTGATAAGTATATTCACCGTAAGCTACCTATCTGGCATTCAAACAATTAGAAATTCTAGAGTGCGTAAAACGCGTTACATAAACAATTATCAGGCATTTACGTAGTTAATTCTCTATATTAATTTTCTTTGGAGGGACAGTTGGTTAATTCTAATAAATGAATCAGATACAAGCATCTTTCATTAGAGATAGAACATTTAGTGTTATGGAAAATCATGTAGTTCCGGCCAATCATACACGCATAGTGCAATATTCCATGACGCATGCAGTTTGCGTATCAATAAAAGTCAGAGAAAACAGGGCTATTTTGCTATGACAAATGGTTGATTTAGGTAATGGTTCATTAACTAAACATCAAAAGTAAAGTGACTTCTCATTCAATCTTTTAGTTATTTCTATACATTTTAAGTGAAACCAATACTCCGAGTGCATGTTTGATTTTAAGAGGCTCACCTGGCACAAATGGCCATTAAATATTCAATTTGAAATATGTTTAAATACGCACGACGTGTGCTTGGGGACAACGCATGCGCTAACATCTTTCATTAGGGTTAGAACATTTAGTGTTATGTAAAATCATCTAGTTCCGGCCAATCATACACGCATAGTGCCATATTCCATGACGCATGCAGTTTGCGTATCAATAAAAGTCATGACTGAAAAGAAACTGTTCATGACGCATGCAGTTTGCGTATCAATTAAAGTCATGACTGAAAACAAACTGTTATAGAGCGCATTAGTGCAAATATTGAAAATATGAGTTTTTACTTGAACGATTCTTATTTTGGTAAAAAAAAATATCAAAACCGCAATTTGTGTGTAAGATTTGTTGTAGTTGTACCATTATTTAACGATTACCGTTTGTTGCGTTATATTTCACATTGAGGTTTACCAATTGAGGATACATTTGTTAGGGAATACCGTTTATTATGAAGTATTGTTAGTTAATAAATTGAAGGAAAACAAATGATTTGGATATACCAGTATTTAAGCAGTTTATATTATATGACAAATAAGTTAACAATCAAAAACATGTTATTATTCTAGTTACACGCTTTCTTTAAAAAAAAAAGACAATAAATTAGAAATACATATCATTAGTGAAAGTCTGAAAATAAGTACAACCTACAACTAATATTAACTGAGAATAGAATCATAGCGCAGGTGCTTTTAACTTCAACATGATGCAAATAATACGAAAGAGATAAACCGATCACATAAATGCAATGCGCAGAAATAATGTTGTAGCTTAGTTAACTAATTGAACATCATGTTCAGCAGCAAGCTATTGTTCATGCAACTGCAATGGATTGACAAGATCTATACATATTTATATACTCGAGTAGCTGCTTGGTCAAAACCATATATATATTGTGGTCAACCTATTGTCATCAAATGCACACTTAGTCAACGAATCGAGATTACTATGACAGAATAGAATACATATAACTAGTTTGATGTTATTGTGATAAACGATGACAAATGCTATTTACCCAAGCGGTGTATTCATTATCAAGCTACTAGACCAAGACATTTCCATTTATTTACTTTTTTTCAAACTAGACCCTGGCCATTAATTTTGTACTTCCATGCAATGATGTCTGCCGGGAAATTGGGGTGACCAGTATTGGAAGCAGTGTCCATTCTTCAGGAAATCAAAGAGACAGAAGCCAGCAATAACTGTTACTTCATTTGAATAACGATCAGCTGTATATTGCCAACGCTTTAGAAGTAGTCTGAGAAAGAGAGTGACTGTCAACAACGTACTGGGTAATTTTCTAGAAATATGAAATGGTTCAATATCCCCATAGACATATCAAACATGTTATCTTGTTTTATTTTTATTCGCTCGCTATATATTTTCTTTCCAATATTTGCATCAAGAAAGTGGCATAGTTTCGTTCGTTCATAGCCAGTCTGATACTTTATCATATTTTTCAGTGATCTCTTTATGTTGTTGACGATTTGCAACGAATTCTATGGCGCAGCTGTGTCTACGACGAGTTCATGCCTAGCTTGCAATATCTCTAGAATTTGTGTCCCGATAAGCAAAGTTTGTCTACATTTGGTTCTTTATATTAACTAGAAGAGCCCCCGTTCTACAAACGGTATTTTTTAAAACACGAAATAACCGTGTACATAATGGATACAGGATGTGTATTTGTCGATATCACGTTTTATACAAGGGCTACATCATATTAGTTACATACAAATATGACCAGTGAAGTGATAAATACAAATTACAAGTCATGTTTAAAGTTGTTCAACAGTTATTTTGAAACAGTATTCCTGTCAGTGATACAAACTTTGGATATAAACTTTGAAGTATTCACTAACATTTTATGCTAAATTATTCATAAATAAAAACAAAATTGCAGCAATGTCAATGTGCAATGAAATAATTTGTTTCAAATAACTAAATACATGCTCAGTAAATGTACTAACCGTCCTTAGTGATAACATCGATCAAGTGTAAAGTCTAGCAAGAATCCCTCATAATGATCCCTCCAGAAACAATCAGACTAAAGATTAAGCTTGACGCTTTTTGCTTATCAATTCAGAAATATAACATGTACATCTGTATGCGTGTATTGAGTTACAAATATTATATATAAAGCGCGGAATAGCTTCTGGAATAGTACGTACGATAAGTCGCACACATTTCAAAATAACAAGTATTTAAAGAGCATTCCATCCAAAGTTTTTCAATGCATCTATTAAATGTTAATAAAAAATGCCACGATGAAACAAAGAGGCCCTGTAAAAAGTGAGGCGCTTATCATCTTCGGTAAAGGCGCTTCGCGCCAATATCACAATAGCGTTTAAACCAATATACGCCTGTTTTCTCTAATATGCCTCAACAGTTTGGAAAAGATGAAGAAGAAGAAAGTTGTCAAAGGCCAATTTTCCTCAATGCAAGTATTTGTAATTATAGTAACCCCTGCAAAAACCCAAGCGATTCGCACATTCTGTCATTGCGTTTCGTGCCAATATCCACCACAGTTTTATGAAGATTATACATGCAAGTGAATTCTACCAAAAGAAGAAACAAAATACGCATCAAACACCCTGGTATAAGCGCCAGATACCCCCAACCCATTTAAAAACCAATCATACAGCCCTGCCTTCTACAATCCTCTAGAAAAGATTTAGCACCTAAAAAGGCTCAGGCGCATCTCGACAGCAGTATTTTCGTTTCGCCCCAGTATACCCCCTCCCATTTGAATATCCTACAAATGTCCCTGCTTTATACCAAAAGAAGGAAACACCAGTTGGCGCTATGTCCGTACACAAAGTTTAAAACAACCTCTGGGATTAACAATGTCTAAATTTCAGCCATCCTTTAGAATATCTTGCTATCCAAAACCAAGAATAAACAATTCGTGTAGGACTTTCCCGTTTACTTTTTTAAGTGCATCCCAGATGTCCGCTGAATCAGTAAGATGTCGATCTGAAATATTTACAATTATTATTATGATAATTTTGGTCATACTGAAAAACCGAAATAAATTCCTGAAATATCAATTTATTACTTTGACATGGGTTTTCTTTTTTTGAAGACATTTCTTGGTATGTAAGCTTTCAAATGTTCACGTTTCAACAAAATACATGGAAGGACTGAAACAATCGTCAAGCAAACACACATTTAATTCAGTGTGTATTGTTATAGATACCGTTTTGTAGTCGTTTAGGCTTCACTGTCATTTCAAGACAGAAATGAAAAGAAACATGCACTTATTAAAGCTTTTATTATTGAATAATTACAATGACTTAAGCCCTACCTGAAAAATTATAATACATGATCATAGCGTATCTTGTTAAAAGATAATTTCTGCTTGTGCAGTAAAAGCTACAGCTGTTAGTAATGGTTAGAACCCACAAACAAATAAATCAAATTTTTTTTCCAGAGATCCTGATTAGGATAGATGTACTTAATAAAAAAAATTAAAACAGACTACTCAATCAAACTATGACAAGGGTCGTTACAGAGGTCAAGAAGACGAAGTTACTAAATATTAACAAACTTAAATCTGTTTACTACTTATATTGTATATCTTGATAATACGAATACAAATATTGAATTGTTTGCATTAAGCACTATTTAAATAAGCAAAATACTCTGTCAAAGGGTAGATTTTGACCGGTATCGATATTTGCATATATTTTCCGATAACATACGTTTATATATTCAAATTAACCAGCTGGATGATGGAAATCCAATACCAGCAACAAGGTTAATCCTAATAAAAACATTTTAAATGACATCGGGTGAGTAATTGGCCTGTGTTAGGTGCTAAAGATGCATAGTATATATAATAATTCATAGGTCCTTCCGCCTTTTGGGTAGCATCGTGGTATAGTAGCAACAAGCCGTTGGGTTCGATCCCCACAGTAGGCGCTGTTTTTTGTGGCGACCGGCAGTTTATTTCCCTTTGTGGATGAAATAAAGTGGTTTATTTATTTATCATTTTGCTTGCAGTAGCTGTGTTTTGTAGGGAAAATAGTATCCTTATGTTATTAATAGTATAGTTCTTAAAGGAATTGCAAATCTTGAAATCATCTTGAGATGCTTAATTAGAAGGTCATCGACGAGTTGAGGAAAATTTGAGTGAACTCCGTGAACCAGCTTTTTATCTAATTTAACAGCAGTCCTACACTGAGTGCATCAAAGAAGGGTGCAGTTCTAGACTTCTGTTTTTTGATGCTGAGGACACCAAAGCAGTCCATAAACAACTGTCAATTTGGAAGAGCTGTATTGTTATTCCAGAGAAGGTGCGATCAGACATCCTGACTTCGACGTCGTCAGATTTAAGACAAGGTAGACGTTAATATAGGAAGACAACTTCCAATTTATCTCATGTGTTAGAGCTAACTTATTATGAACAAATAGTGTATGTGGTTATTCTAATTAAATTCACTGAAAGCTTCGTCCTGTCATTGTTCCACGCACATATAGTGTGTAGTGGTATATTTTCTACTTGTGTGTGTGTCAGTCTGTGTGTCTGTGTGTCTGCATGACTGTTTACGCGATAACTTGAGTAATTTTGTTTGGATCTCTTTCATATTTTGGAGCATAATATAAACTAAAAAAAGATATTCTGCTATTTAAATCCAGAAATATTTGTGAAAAACTGACGGATTTATCGCCCTTATTG
Source organism: Clione limacina (assembly GCA_032362205.1). Lineage (NCBI taxonomy): Eukaryota > Metazoa > Mollusca > Gastropoda > Pteropoda > Clionidae > Clione > Clione limacina. The sequence goes on along the minus strand of JAUUEB010486711.1, from coordinate 127 downwards.
TATTTACCGTTAAGGTATAGCCGTACGTATGAGTAAAGGGGTTTGCAAGATATCACACACACACACACACACACACACACACACACACACACACACACACACACACACACACACACACACACACACA
>JAUUEB010486700.1:0-10869 GCA_032362205.1 Clione limacina | reverse complement strand
GCTTCCCGCCGCGATAGCATAAATTGCTCCGGTGGGACGGTCACGCGTCGGGCATGACTTTCAAAGAGCAATTAACTGGAGCCTGTGGCTCTCTAAGAACCCTCTCTGCTTTTACTCAAAGAATTGTTTAACCAAAATACTCGGTTAATGATTTTAAAGACTTATTACGAATATGTTTACTTAATAGGTTGACTATATTTCATCAATTCAAAGTTTGCTCCTGGCTTTCTTCTTTATGTAGGTTATATACGCAGATAAATAGTGCGTTGACTACAGGTGATTATTTGAAATAGTCATAAAAAGATGCATCTTTAGAACCACCAAAGAAATAAAACAATTGCGTGTACCTCAATTCAAACGGATTAATATCGATCATTCCCAAATAATCATTATATCTGACCTCAATGTTATAATACTTGTAAATGTTGACTCACGTTTAAAGTTTTGAAAAGTGCACACGTTTTTCGATGTAGCATCTAATACCTTGGTGATAATTAATCTTAAGAATACCTAGTAAGGAAAGCGAAAACAGATTATAGATAATCAGGTGTTTGATAAATAAGTTTCTGTAGCACACAAATTAAGAACTATTTGATGTTAGCAATCATCGCTGACAAAAATAAGCTTCTCGTTACATTTTCTACAATGCTTTGGCAATGAAGCTCGGGACTTGTTATTGAGTTATTAAGATAAGGGGGCCAATGCACTTTATACATTTGTAACATAAGATACAAGTATTGTTATATAAACGTGAATGTACAGGGAGCCAATTAAGTTTCATGCGACTAGGTGTTAGGTGTTCTCGCGTTAGCTTTCTAAAAAAAATTCTTGCAGCTTGATTGTTTAGCCTTTGGGGTCTATTGATAACATTACTTGGAAGACGCATCATAAGAGAGATACAATAATCCAATCTAGAAAAGAAAAGAAATGAAACTAAGATTTTAAGATATGAATCGCATTGGCAAGAAGTCCAATTTTACTAAATTTAAAAGATTTGTTTTTAAAAATTTATTTCTTTGACATGACATAGACAAAATTTCTATCAACAACTACACCTAGGTTCCTTGTCTTTTTCAAAAACAAAAGTTATATCACTACCAAGCCCATTAAAACTAATTGCAAGTGGGAAAAAGCAAATAAAACGAGAGAGCAACTCGACATTATTTACCTTTTTCTTGAAAGCGATCTCAATCTCGTTCACTGATTTTAATTGCACTTTATATAGAATGTTATTTTCAGGTCAGTACAACGCCTGAAAAGATAACAGTGTTTTCATATTACAAATTGTATTTAGATTCTGAATATTATGTCTTCTTTTTACGAAGTGATCTCCCCTTTGCATGCCAATCACCCATATCTTCGCTGTTCTTTTAACCCAAAACATAATGTCAGTTAGTCTATAATATTGACATGACATAATTTGGATATTCCTTTTTTGCACCTTGATTCAATTCAGGAAAAAAATGTTGTGAAAAGCGATGATTAATTTTATTATGACAATACGAAGAAGGTAGTATCGCCAAAATAGAAAAAGTTAATATCATAAGAATTGTTTTTTGTAAAAGTTAGCCGGTAATTCGGTACGTCATTAAATTATAAATACACCTCCATTACATGCTGCATGATTTCTTGCATTTTTAATGAAAAGTTATGTTTTCCAGTAGTGAGAAATTTTATTTACGTCAATTTCGCCCCAGATGTAGGCGTCTGAACGAATTTGCATTCACTATGCACACTAATCTCAGAAGAACAATATTAGCAGGACGCGGATATGTGTTCATTGCTGTGATTTGACATCATAATATATATATTTTATCTGGGTAGTACTTTTAATTTGTGTATTACAAGATTAAATGAAAATGTTAATCAATCATACAAACTTAGATACACAGATTTACGATTGCCGTGGAAAATGAACATTCACTAAAGCAATTTATATATTGGCAGTTTATTATTTACATCGGCATTTGCTATACTCGACTTTTTTTGCCTTGCACATTTAGGAAAAACCGATCAAATCCTCAAGTGTGGAGTTCGAAATTATTTTCAATAACTACGTAATAAAATCCTTTGACCAAAAAAACAACGATATTAAAAGCCAAACGGAACTGAACAAAATATGGTCAATTTTCAAACGGGGTTCATGGAATACATTATTGTTCGAAATCAATTCGTTTTCGCTTATACAATTCATAATTAGCACTTTTATTTGGCATTGTCAAAGAATACACCTGCAACCCACCCCCCCCCCCAGAAAAGGTGACTGCCATTAATATATCCCTCCCTACTTACCTGGAATTTGAACACAGTGTTATCCCCTAAAATTGAAGATGGTGTACTTCAAATGTTATAAACTCTGTAATGCAATTGTTTTAAAAATATGAGTTATTGATAATATTCTTTACTTTTTCTCCCTCTAAATCCCCTACCTGGAACACAATTTTGAAAGACAGTCAACCTTACTTAATTTTTTTTTAAATTGATAGATACAATTGAAAATGGAACGTTCTGCAAAAATGAAATTGAGCCTGTTGGTGTACTAATGATAACAATAATGACATGTGTACAGTGCTTGTATCTTTGGAGTAAGCGCAAAGCACTTTTCAATTACTATTAGCCTGACAGGCGCATTGGAGACGATACTGTACATTCTTAGAATTCCCAAGATGCACATCTTAAATAAATTCATTAATGAAAATTCCGCTCGCTTGTGTGATTCAACTCAGAAAAGCAAGCATTCATTATTTTTTAGATATGTAAAAAGGCTCGATACAAAATTGAAAAATTAAAGACATGGACATTACAATTGTGACATATAATCCAAACAGCAAAGGATGTATCAAATTACATTATATTTTCTCATAATTGTATGCAAATTCGTCCAATTACAAAAGTAATCAAAGAGTTTTACCCCTTTCTTGCATCATTTTTGTTGTCATACAATAGGGTTTCCAACTCAAAATCGGTCCCTTTTAGTAGAATATATTTCTTGAAATTATAATTTTTCCTCTGGATATTTCGAAAAGGATAAAATCTTGTTCCTATTGATAATGTTCTTCAATGGGCTTCGGTTCTCGAATGAGATGTTTTACGTTGAATTTCCAGTTTTATAGGGGTACAAAACCATAAGTATACTATCTCTATTTAGGATTCGTCGTATTTTATTATCTCGGTATCGTGATGCAATTTCTGAATCATTAATACAATAACAAACCTGCATTTATTCGAAACGTAGACATTTCACTACCTAGAAGGCAGTTTGATGATGGCGAGAGACCTCCATTGACCCTGGCATGTAAACACACATGGCCCGATTATCTTGTCGTTAATTGTGCTCACCGAATCTGATTGCTGACAGCGGGTGTAATAAATCGTCTTCATCGACCATTTACCGGACAAGCAGACGTTCCACTGGGGCTAACTATCGAGCCTGTTTCACACATGCTGCACTCAAACTAAATAAACAACTGTAGCTGGTGCACTAAGTAAACTATGTTCCAAATATAAATTATTCAATTATACTCTGACCTTTTATATTGCATCATTTGTAATGATTCAGACTTTTAATTGGCTTATTTATAGTGGCAAGTCACACTTGCAGATTGGGGTTGTAAAATAAATAACATTCTGCAATGTGAACGACTTTTGAGGAACTTTTAATGAAACTGGATGTCAATTTAAAATATTTCTTTCTGAAAGAGTAGTATAACGATTATCTTGTATGCAAGATGTTCCGCATATGGAAAACACCGCTCATTTAAAGTAAGGATGCTTTTTTTTGCTTTACTTGTTGAGTTTATTTAGATATGTTGGTATACTTTTCGTTTTATTTTCATAGATACGACTGTTCTTTTCTGAAAACATAACTAAATGTTATTGTTTTGTGAGAACGAGTTATTGATATAAAGCTAAGGCTGTTCCCTGTCACAAACAGTTTCTAGATAATAAGGTTTTTATCACGTTCAATCATTGTTAGCTTGACTGTAGATTGAATAATGTAACTTATATTGACACAACCTAACACCTTGAAATCCTATGCCATGAATAATCATCTGATACGTGTATGTATTGATCATTATAACTAAGAACTATTTTTCAGCTCTACCTGTAATTTAAAATTTCTTAACATTGAAAAGAAAACTATGAAATAAATACGAATTGGTGAGAGGAACTATTAAACAACTCACATGATCCCCAAATTAATCGATTTCCAAGTTTAAAAGAATACATATTTGTAAAAAAAACGTAGTGGTTTCGATTAACTTGCACGACAAGACACCTGTTAATCTTTCACAGTTTCTTAATTTGAATGCATGTTTATAATTGAGTCAATTTATTAAGGGCTTGGAATGCTTTATCGGACGTTTTTACGGATTTCTATTTCTATCAAATAGTTCTTGATCAAATATCGACACCTGTTAGTAGTGTTATGTACACTATTATTTTGATAAAATCTCGGTCAAGTAATTACATATTATATTTGAATAAACCAAGCGAGTATTAAGATAAATATTTGACAGCTGATGTATGAAACCCCATATACATTGGTTCTTTAAAACGTCTTCATTCAAAGATTTCAAGAGGTTTTTCAACTGAGTGTGACACGCCAATAAAACATTTGTTTTATTTACACATTCTTCTACATGGGAACATCCTTTATTGTTTCACCTTTTTTTGTAAATATTATTATTTTTTATTCTTCGAGAGCTCGGTAGAGTTCCGTCCATGCTAATTCATTGTTAGTACTGCACCATTAGATTTTAAGAGATAGTGCAATGCATAGCCAGAGAACGGAAAGGACGATTTTATTTCATTGTTCCACGCACACAATTATATTGTGTAGTAGTATATTTTCTTCTTGTGTATGTGTGTCTGTGTGTGTGTGTGTGTGTGTGTGTGTCTATGTTTACTCGATAACTTGAGTAATTTTGTTTGTATCTCTTTTATACTTGGAAGGATGATATAGACAAGGAATATAGTTTCTGCTATTTAAATCCAGAAGAAGTTGTGAAAAATTGACGGAGTTATGGCCCTTATTGAGTATTTTTGCTATATGCACTTTGTTAATTTGGTCACATCTTAAGAGTTAAGGATCTGAAATCTTGCAAAGAGGCCCTTCTAGTGACTACCTAACACCAGCTTTCACAAGATATTGCCCTTTTGAGTATTTTGCAATATGTCTTTGTTAATTTTTTGCAAACACGCTGTAAGATATAAATCTGAAATTGTGCGCAGAGGCTTCATTCACGTGTCCCTAAAAGCTGAAGGATAATGTTTTTAAAACAAAACAGTTTTGACAGAGTTATGGCCTTTAGGTTTTATGTTCTTTGTTACTTGTGTCTGATGTGCGTGGTTGTACTATCTACGAGTACTCATTTTTCTAGTTTGTTTATGTAAATCTTTGTGCGTATTTTTTTGTGTTCAATTGATTGGCATTTTAGCCAAATGTTTAAGAGGCAAATCCATTGTGAATTTAATGCACACAAAATGTCTATTACTATAAATTGTGAAATTAAATAGACAATCACATTATGCGAGGTTATAAAAATAACCCAGTACTGTTTTATTTCCTGAACGGTTGCCGGTATGGTAAAAACTCTTCAATAGAACACGTTCTCAGACTTGTATCTCTCGATGGCCTTGACAGCCTCTCAACTATTGGAGGTGAGGAGCTTGAACTTATAAAAGCAATCATAAATCAGGCACTTCGCACTTTTGATTATTTGTATACACTGATTAGCTGCGTCGCCTCGCTCATATTCTTTTTCATCCTTTTTTATCATTTTTTCACCATCCTTCTTTCAACTAAGCATTCTTCTTATAACAGCCTTCAAATACAATGAAACATTTGTCCATCTTTGGCTGTTAGTTCACCGTGTAATGAACGGAATAAATAGACTTACAAATAAAGTGAATACATCCCGCATTTCTTTAATACGATTTTTTATTCATACATGAATTTTGACCAATACAAATCAATAGAAATTAGGTTCACCAAGATGTCATATTTTCCAAGTAAAGGTGTTTTCGCATTTAATTCAAATATTTAAGGGGTATTTTGCTGTGTGGGTATTGTCGTGTTACAAGTAGTATCCCCCCCCCATTTCTGTTTTGTCTACTCCATTGTTTTGCCCTTTTTTAACATGTTAACTGTATTTGACTTAATAAGAATGATTTTTAAATCAATTTACCTTCGAGGTGAACTTTTGAAAGTCGTCAGGAGCTTTCAATGATGTTATGTATTTGACTTGTTGTCAATTTATTGTCTTTCAAGACGATATGAAAGTTTCTAAATTGACAATAAGGGCATTTCTGTCGAAAAGATTGACCACTTAAGCATTACAATACTAATATAACTATAATAGATATTTTAATTGTGTTCTGTAAAGTAGTGTCTAGGTCGTAATCAATAAAATTACACAATATTTTCTTTCGGGCCCCACATCATTTTTACATGAATTGTTAGATCATTTATTAATAGCTACAATTGTTCCCGTTAGCAGATTGGTAATAAAAAGCATTGTTCATGTTATTATCATATTTTTTTTTGTTTTAAGACATACATAATCGGGTTAGTTCATTCTTTTGAGATGCATGGGTGATTGCTGAAAATCAGAGACTTTGGACTTTTGGAGTACTCTCTCACAAGCTGTCCTATTTTCTACAGTAAATCATGCCATCGTTAACAACAAGCTTTTTCAGTTGGGGTTTGACACTTTAAGCTCTCTTAAGTATATCAAAGGATTGTTCTTTGTCTTTTATTTTTGTTGTAGTTCTGATTGAATGTCTGGTTTCTTAACAATAGAAAGCGTTGACATATAAACATCCGGAATGTCACGAAGTTAGTATCTAGTTATCGATTAGACTGTCAACTCAGTGTGATATATCTTACACATCAAAACAATCTCAATGTGACAGGATGTTGTAGATATAAAATACAGTTAACGAGAATAGTTCGGCTTTGCCATAGAATAGATACTCAACTTGAACTTAGCAGTTTTTAATTCAATTTGAAAAAGAAAAACATTATTGATATTTTTTCAAAACATCCTGCTAGTTACTAGAAGATGAAGTATTTGTAACGCTATCAAGAAAGTCTTGGTATTCTTAAGATGTTTATTTACCGGATCAGTCTTATCCCCTCTAGTGTTGACATAATGAACAATAATGAAATGATATTGAAATTGCGAAAATTAGTACATGTCATAAAATAGCGATAATTGTTGCATGCTTATATAAAAACAATCTGTAATAAGCTTTCATTTGCAACCTCTTACATTTTGAATTCTACCGCTTAGTAAAAAAGGATCTTCAAAATGGGATCAAATGGCTTTCTTTAGCGATTCTTGAAGTCAAGACCAAGGCGGACCTTCGATTTCGAAAAAGAACTGTGTTGAACTACTGCAAGAAGAGATAAGCCTCTGTCCTGTGTATACAGGCGTAAGAGAAGCATCCAGGTAAATAGACGACAGTTGCGTCTAATTAATAGAGTACTTCTAAAGATGGATAGCGGCCGCCATCTGGGCTAAGGGAAGCACCAAAGTGTTAATGCAAAATATGTGTTAAGCAAAACATGTGTTGGGCAAAATCAAGAGTGTTTTAAAAGCAATACGCTAACGCAAAATGCAGTCAACAACATGACACGCCAGATTGCTGAGTCGGTTCTGAATAAAAGACCCAGCAGTTGATCAACAACAAATATGAATTCACTTTCCTTCATCTACTAGGTCTTGCCTTAACTAAAGGTGGAACAGCTGATAGTATGCCTATACTCTAGTAATCCTAATGAGTGACCCCCCCCCCCCGTACTAAGCAAATGATTGCAGCAGATTTAAACAAGGTCTCTAAGCAAAGACTCCACTCCTGCAACCAATTGTAAGGTACATAAGTGTCAGCAACTAACAGGGTATAGAGGTAGGTAAGGTAGAGCCCCTGCATGTAGCACAAGGCAATCTCCCGCCAATAAGGCAGGTTGAGCCCCACAGTTAAGCTACCGCCAAAAGGCAGACTGAGCTCCAAAGTCTAACTCCCGCCATAAAGGCAGGTTGAGCCCCAGACATATGGATTGACTTAGAGAGGTATCACACCAGTAATGCTTGTGCTTCATACTATATAGCCAAAAAAAGGTCCCCGATACCTGGCCAGGCAGATAGAACTGAAAGAGATGTACCAAAAGATGGAAGATTTCTGTAAATGACATGTTAAATCACTTGGTGACAATTTACAAATGAACATGTTTTGGAACAGTAGCTTAATCTTAAAAGAGGTTTGGTGTTTTACACGATTTTCATAGAGTGCCTAACCTTTTTAATTTGTTGCTTCACCAGAGTCCATGGCATCTGCATCGAGAAAAAGTGCTAAATCCTGAGCTGTAAAACCGTTTTTACATTACTGTATCTCTAGATTTACCTTGGAAAACGAGCATTTCTCACACTATAACCGATGTTGGCCGTATTACTTTACTGATGATACATGTTCGGTTGATGATCGATGCATCAATCATGATCTCCATATGACCAGCTGTATTACCTGCCGTGAAATGCATAGCTTCAATGTTAATGAATTTTCCTATCTTGTCGTGATAGATAGGGATGAAAGTTGTAGATTGAGTGAGTGAATGGTTGGGTAAGTGGTTGGGTGAGTGGTTGGTTGAGTGAGTAAGTGAGGTTTTGAGTGAGTGAGTGAGTGGGTACATGAGTGAGTGTTTGAGTGAGTGAGTATGTTAGTGAGTGAATGAATGACAGAATAAGTGAGTGAGTATGTTAGTGAGTGAATGAATGACAGAATAAGTGAGTTACTGAGTGAGTGAATTAGTGAGTGAGTGATTGAGTGAGTTAGTGAGTGAGTAACTTGGTGAGTGAATGAGTATTATGCTGATTGACTACCAAAAGTGGAGTGAAAAACAACACTTATCTATAAGAAAACATAGATATAAATAATATTATTATTGTATTATCTCATTTTGTTTATGTCATATTTACATGACATGACAAGAACTAGCAAACACCCCTAAGAGAGGGACTGATCAATTTTCATGATAACAACTATTTATGTTTATCATTAATTTCCCTGTTGCTCTACTTCACTCGTATTACACACATCCTAACCGCTTTTGAAACAGGTTAATTTATAAAAAAAAATCCCGAGTACACCTGGACGCATTAAATTAAGTTACCAGTTTGCGTACACCATGCACCATAACAAACCAAGACACAATCAGTCATCGATGTATGTGTGTAAATGTCATGACTTATTTTTGACATATTAAGAGTTTCAAACTCACTGTGATTAATTAGTTCAATAAGGGTTTCCTAAAAGTTTCTTGATGTTTAAAGAGTGATCTGTTAGCGTCGAAGTGCTGTTCTTAATTTCTTGGTTAGGGAGGATAGACGAGAAGTGTACATATGTTGATATAATTATAATGATAATTCAAATTCTGTCTATCAATGTCAGATGAAACGGAAGAAATTGGAGAGGTCTTTCGGCCTTCATTCATAATTTTAATAAATTTGTAAAATCGAGCACAATAAAGCATTTAATAAGCTTGTTTCACTTGTAATTATTGTATCAAATAAACACCAATATTAAAAGTAGCTACGCCGATATTACGTGGAAAATGTTGCTGGACAGGTTAAACCCAATTCATAAATGGCAAATGAAATTGTCTCATGAAATGTCAGTCTGTATTAAGAATTTAGCGCTCTTCAAAACACTAGTACCATTTTAAAACTAAGTCACAAGGACTGATCCAAACAGTTTTTTATCAATTTGTATTAAGTCTTTTTATAGCTAGTCTCAAACCAGGAACCTCTCAGATATGAACGAAAACGTTATACTATCGAAGTCACTAAACAATTTAACTTTAATGATATCACATAAACTCCATAACCATACAACATGTGCGTGTAACCAGGAGGGACGAGGGCGAATGGTCTTCCCTCTGTTAAGTCCAAATTGCTTTAAATTGGCACAATCATTTAATCATTTTTATTGATTTGACGCAAGCCGAACTTCAAAATATTGTTTAAGCGCCTGATCATGTCCTGCAGATATATCACAGCTCTGATGTAGATCTAGGATTGCAGACATTGCTTTTTTGTTGTATTTCTGTTATTTTAATTCCCACCGAGTCTCCTTAATTAGTTTGACAATTTTCACTAGCAATGCATATTCTGATCAATCAACACTTTCCCTCCTATTTTCTTCCTTCCATTATCATAAATTTTAATTTTGTTTTATTTCCCTCGGTGAGTATCTGTTTCGGGTGCATGACGTCCATATACACCTTGTATACCTTGTAGTAAAGTAATTGATCATTCCTTCATTTCACCAAGACACTTGATCTTTTTTTCGTCCTTGATTTCTTTTAATAGTGTTAGGTCTCATTTAATGTTCGTTGTATGTGTGTCTTTTCTTGTCTACATGTCTCGCTATATTTAGGTTCATATCCTTTGGTACTGATTCATTTTGACATCCTCGAAGATATCCCATTCTATTTACAGATTCATGATTCCACATGAAGACAGCTAGCAGCTGTCTTCAAGAATGACGATATTTGTGGGTTTATACGTATTTAAACATCCAATTTACAGACAACTGAACAGCAATCGTTCAATTGCAGAAATAAGACTGGGTGTCCCCTCGGTGTCAAGTGCCCCACAGCATCAGTCATCTATCAGGCGACAATGTAAACCCCCAGCGGCCCAAAAAGGTACATCGGGAGTACCGAAAAAGACTTCAAAACACGCTGTACATGCCATAGACACATTTTTAGATCAGAAGCAATGAAAGATGACACTGCTCTATCCCAGCACCTTTGGGACGATAATCTAAAGACTGAACCTAACGTAAAATGGGGGATTCTAAAAC
>JAUUEB010486689.1:0-10869 GCA_032362205.1 Clione limacina | reverse complement strand
TTGTTCTGCCACAACTAGAATTGAGGGCCTGATTATATTATTTACTTCCGAGAGTGACAATCTCTCCTTAAACCAATACAGAAAACTAAATACATAAAACACATACATTTTCTGTGCAGTCAAACATGACAAGACAGATATAGCAGAACTCATACTTGGCTAGCTGATCAGGTCAAAGCACGACTTTCTTTACCGATCTACATGAACAGCAAATTATGAAATTTTAATAACTAAATTACAGTCAGCCAAACTCAACACACCTGTATCAATCAAACACACAACCATCATAAAACCCCATTGAACTTGGCGAGTTGTGATGTGTCTAATTAGAGTTGACTTCCTAGACAGAGATTTTCTCTTTGACAATTGTTTGACTGACATACATTTAATTGCACCAAATTGAGAAAACTGCATTTTTATAAACTAATGGCATTTAAAATCCAAGCAAAATTAAACACTCTTTACTTTTTATTCCAAACACAACTAACAATTGTTTTTTTGTATTTTTGTAAGTTTTTATTTATTTTTCATAATTTCACTAAAACAAAAGTCAAACTTCAATGATATTTGGTATATGTCTGAAAAAACATGAGTAAACTTTTCATTTCGTGGGTTCATGGTGATAATGTTTTGCTTGAAATACAAAAGAGAACATCACAAATACAAAAAATGAAAATATCAATGGATACAAAACCATCATTTGTGAGCAAGAGTTGGCAGTACTAAAAAAGCATGGTTCATTTGTAAATTTATTTTGATAATTTAATCAATTATATAATTTTCACATTTTTCAACATTTCTATGTCTACATGAGAAAACAGGACAAATCATTTCTCACCAAACTCTGCTTTTTTTTAATCTAATTTTCACAGTTTAAAAAATCAAGAACATTTCCCCATGCAAAAATTTGACCAAAATCAAAATTCTAGTACTAATAAAGAACTGATTTTTCCCAGAGCCAACCAAAATATTCTCCCGGGGAATTTCAAAATATTTAATATTTGATTATTTAATAAAACTATCAATGGAACAATCTACATTTATTGTAAGCCTATTCAACACTTGCCAAAATCATTTATCTGAAACGGCCAAAAATTGTGTATAGGATTTCTCAAATTTGAACTTTACAGCCTTATCTCCCTTTGAAAAAGATTGACAATTATGAACCCAATTTACTACTGCAGGCAAAATTCAGTAAACATGAAATTCCAAATTAAACATGATAACTGATTAGATCATTCTTATCATATGTTGATGTTGTAATGAATAGCAAAATCGAGTCAGTAAAAATGAAGCACATTTCAAAATGTCATTTTATATCTTTTAGAGTGAAATAACTAACAATATAAAAGTTTGTAAATCAAACATGTGCATACAAAATATTTCAAATTGAAATCAATATTGACTGGACCCTTAATTTGCCTTTAAAGGCTTTATGTGACCTTCATAACAATATACATCACCAAAATATTGGACTCCTGAATAAAATACATTAATTCAGAAGCAAAAAAGTAAATAAGCATGCAATTTCAGCAATGATGTGTAAAACATTTTATGTATGTATGAATGTTCAAAGCAAATGATGAGTACGTTCAATTGGTATAATAAGTGAAAACGCATCTTTTTATTTGTAATGCTTTTCTATGTCTGTTCTGTGTTCAAAGCTATACAAATGTGTATACAACAGTTATAGAAGACTTTGAAACTGTGTGTTATTACAAAGAATATAACAAAATAAAAAATTGACAAATCTCTGATTGCTGTTTTCAGTCCCAAGAGATTCAACGAAGCCAGGGCTATAAATTAAATGAGATATCTATAGAAATTTAAGCCTGAAGTGTAACCAAAAATAAATAGCATGTGTAACCAGAGAAAAGCCTCAATCCTGTTTGAAAACACAAGCAAATTTGCTTAAGTTTACAGTTTCAAAAACTAAATACAAACTAGATTTTACTGATGATTTACGGGTAGTGAACAAAAATTCAAGAAACCAAAACTACAATTTTGAAAGATTGGTAATTTAGATACTTTTTTCAGTAATAATCTTTTTTTCAATTTTACTAGGTGCTTATTGTCTCAACTATCACATGAAAGGTTGTATCGGTGACTGTGTTACTCAGACAATTTTAGATAATGCCACACAGAGAATGTAAGTTGTAACACTACTCCTACATTCTACTGAGTCACAGTAACTGTCACCGAGCCAACCCAGCTTAGCATGAATCTTTAAATGCTACGCACCAGACGAGACCCCTGCTCAGATCCCATTTTAAAAGTCTTAGGTAGAACTCATTAAGAATTCAATCACCAGACTTTCCTCTCCTAAGGCAGACGCCTTTACCACTCAGTCATCACAATCTCTTCAGGGTTTTTTTTATAGGTTTTTTATCTTTTTCCCTAAATTCACATCCGCTGAAAATCACTTAACACTACAGATCATTTAATATACATAAGTGATCGCGCTCCAGTCAATAGCATTCCTTGGTAGTACTCAGCAAATATATCTCTTATAAAAGAAATTACACCAGCTGACATGTTTACGTAATTACTGTTGTACCACACCTCTTGAATGAAAACCTTAGTTCCAGTAAATGTAGTTCTTTTTTATATTTCCCTGAGACCTGTGTTGAGTCTTTCTTAAGGCTCTATTTATTTGCCTACAAATGCTTCACAAGCGGTGTTAAAAGTGTCTTAAGGTTTCTGTAACTTCTGTGAAAATGTCTTATTTGTATCAGAAGTTACTTGTTTTTAAGACATTTTAAAGCAAATCTGTGAAATTAGAAAAGCCGCCCTTTAAATCTCCAAAGTTTATAGCATCAAAGCATGTAATACTATTTACATTCTGCAAGGCTTAAACAAGCCAATGAATTGCTAGAACACTGTCACCCAACCACATCATCCAAAAGCAAAAATGATACTTCAACTTCAATCAACAATATATAATAGTTCATACATAAGTGTATATGCGTATTATGTGTATATGAGTAAGGAATACATTAATGACAACCATGAGAAAAATAATTTAAACAAAACATTTTTCAGGGATCTGAACATGAACTTATTTACAGTAAAGAAAATGAAAAAAAATTACAAAAACTAAGATAATATCATACTCAAACATTCTTAATCTTGAGTGCATATAACATATTAACACATTACATGTAAATTGCAGCTTTGACGCACCTAAGCAATGAATTTTTTTTTACCTATGAATGAAAATGCACTGACAAAATCAAAATTCTGTTTTGTTTACTTCAACATTTAACTCAACACAGAAATAAAAAAACGAACTGCAAATCAACTTGCTACGGAAAAAGAAAATTCTAAGAAAGTTACACACAACTACTCTGATAAAAATCAAACTGCAAATCAACTTCCTACGGAAACAAAGGTTATTCTAAAAAAGTTACAACAACTCTGATATGTCAAAAGCTCAGCCTTCAACAATATGTAACCAGCACCCACTCTTTCAAACCAAAACAGTGCTAAATGTGTGATCCAAGGGAAAAACAGGTTAAAATTGCTGAGATTCTCTATAACGATGGAGACAGCAATTGTTTCAGATGTAAATATCAAGGGGAAATAACTATGCAAATAATCTTAATGTATAAGAAAATTTGATTGTATCCCTTTAATCAGTATTGAACAACAGAACAGAAACAAAGCAGAAAATAAAAAGGATTTGTTTTTTCGCTTTTAAACCATTTTCCCCTTGAATCAACACAAATTGTGTAATCATCAAGTAGAAACATTATATAAATATACATTTGTGATGATCACACATTATTGATGGAAGGCACTACAATATAACTATGTTACAAGGGTTTCCAATACAACACCACAACAATGTTCTCGAGACAATGTGTCTGTTTATATTTCTTACATAAGACGTTCTGGTAAATTAAGAAACAAGTTTCAGCTGTAAGGTATAAAGAACTTCTCTTACAATTGTCAGCATAGAAATGCTGCTATAGAAATGTTGCTATAAAAAGCACATTTCTAGGGTAACATAAAAAGTGCATATATCCACCATTGCACTGAGTCAGCAATCTCATTGACATTCTAAAAACACATACAACAAAGAACAAGAAAAAAAATAGAGAGAATGATGTGCAAGTCTTGAAAGGGTACCTTATTATCCAAGCAAAAATCATCAATCACAGAAATATTACCCATTTCAAGAAATAAACCTCTTGAAAGTCATATAATGAGTTATTTTACGTCCTTCATGTATAGGACTGTGTCGAAGGGGTGTATCAAAGCAATGTTGAAATCACTCACATATATTCTGTAATGCTCTGTAAAAGCCTGAATCTTTGACAATTAGGACAATATTTTGCACGACAATATTTTGCAGGACTCGAGAAATGTGCTGCAATTATTTACACATTCATGGAAATAATTCTTGCACAAGCTTTCATATTGTGGTATCTTACATTTTGCATTGTTTTTTTTATTACTTTTAGTTTTCCTTTAAGTATTATGTCCTTTAATGTTCATATTCTTAGAGACAACTCATGTAAACTTTCAACAACAAACTATAAACTTGGCAATACTTTTTGCTATGCCTTTTAAATTGTTGATGGAAAGCTTTTTATCTCAGAGCAAAACATCAAAAGTAAAAGAATTCAAATAACAAACAGATTGTCTGGTAATTATGTGTTAACAAAGAGAACAAATAATAACAAGACAATCTACCATAAGACATAATCATAACAATATGATTTCCACAAAAGAAGGCAGAATCAAAGTGGCATCTTAAATATTTTACAACTTTTGGTATGTACCCGAAACATTCACTGGGTGCAATACACCAGGATACAAATTAATACTGTACAACCTAACAGACTCATACTAGAGACATTTATTTCCGTCTCCTTCACTCATAAAAATAGGTATGTGTACAAAGGGTAAATAGAGGGACTAGATTCAACTGACTATAACTCGGGACACTTTGGCAAAATAACACAAAATATTAAGTTATAAAAAATAATTCACTGTGTATTTTTAACATTCCATTGTTTTTTTTAGTACAAAAACTCATCTCATTTTTTACTTCATCACTTTTTTCTTCTTAATCTATCAACACCAGCTTTTCTTTTTTATCAAATTCATCAATTGACACAGACAATTATGCCAATTTATTTACAACAAATCCCTTTTTTTGTTATTTTTATCTGTTAATAAATCACAGAATCTAGCTTCTTTCATCCTATAGCACTCAAAGTAGTAGGGAAGATTGTCTCAAAATGTTAAACATATCTCTTTAAAATGTTCAGACCATTTTTCCATACTAGTTGCACAACCTATAGTTTATTCTCTTATTACCATCTTTTTCATTACTTCTACACTGTATTATTTTTATGTGAAACGAACCTTCATCTTTTCACATTTCTACTCAAAGATTATCAAAGACCTGTTTACTTTAAATTACTCTAATTGGTTGGGATCACTAGCTGTATTTTCACAAAACATTAAGAAAGCTAAGAGAAGAAGAAAAAATAGAAAACATATATTTGAAAAATCAACGTAAGTTATTCTACAATGGTAAAATTGTACATTAAATCTTTTAAAGCTGTCTATCAACAATATTAAACACAAAAATGTGACCCTTACAATCTAAAGGTTGAACAAGTCATGATTTTAAAAAATATATATTTTTCTTATCCTTTTAGTCAAGAAAATTTACAAGGACATTAACAATATTTTATGCTACAACAGCAGAGCTTTATTTTCCTGTGAATATACTAGCTTGTTGATCCCCCACACATAACAAAACTAAAAACTGTTGAACTTGTGAGATGTGTTGTACTGATCTTGGTTGATGCATTTCCCTAAGTTATTTCCTCTTTATGATGATTAATCAACATATTTTTATGTGTGCTCAAAAAAAAAGACTGTGTTTTAGAAAAAAAAAGTCTATTACTTCAATAATGTGAGGACATAAACATTCAATCATTATAACTTAATATTACTCCAAGCCACCTCATGAAAGACATTTAAACATTAAATTTCTCTGCAATTAACTTTTCAAAACATTGATGAAAAATAAAGATTATACAAAAAATGCTAAACCTAAATTGACTTAAACACACCTATAAGCCTTTCCATACAGAATTTCTTTAAAATGTCAAACAACTTGTTCAACCTTTGAGACTGCAAAAGATTGATTACTGACCTAGTATAAAACACAGTAAACTATTTGTCAGCAAATGTTATGAAGAAATTGAATAATGCTGCGTAATCCACTGAGGTTGAGGTATGAAGAATAACAATTTAACTATATTCATTTTTATTATGCTTCAGTAAGAAAATGTCCCTGACTTAAGGGACCGTAATGAGATAAAGTGACATAACTACCCTTATAATTGCACAGATGACAGTCAAGATGTAATGAAAATATGATGGTAGAGGCATATGCCTCAATAAATTGCTGTTATTGAAAATGGCACTGGTACAGTTATCTGTACAGCATGTTGAGCAACTCATCTCAATAAATCTAATTTCATTAAACAATTTCTTCTCAAATTTAAAAAGATGGATCTAAACTTTTACAATTGTTTAAAAGATATATCAAACCATAGACAAATATAACATGATATGATAAACAATGTAACCAACTATAAACTGTATAATCTATCACTGTTGCACCTTCTATCAATATTTTTTCTATTAAACAATATTTAATTCTCAACTGCATCTTTCATATTGAAATGAATAAATGTATGTTTACTTTCATATCTCTTGAATACCAATCAGACTTCAAACACATACCAGGTGTCCAATAAAGAGTGACCCTCAAACAATTGTTTATTACTAATTTTGCACTTATTAGCACCAAAGTTGACGGGAAGTTAGATTATCATTTTAAGTTTTATCCATGTTATGCACTTTCCTAATTAATTATCTTACTTCCTGTCAACTTCAGTGCTAAACAGTGCAAAATCAGCAAAGTTATAAACATTTGTTTAATGTCCCTCTTTATAAGACACCTGGTATTGATCATCTTTCTTATATTAAAGCAGCATGTCATACAGTGTAAATCATAAGCTAAGGTTAAAATGGACCCATGCTCATTGAGCATAATATTCAACATAAAGCTGATAATTCTTTCATCTTTCATTCTATAAATAACTGCACATTGTTCTTCACGCTAATGTTCTTAGTATTATTCCTCTAAACATTCAGCTCTTGTAGCCAGAGACAGTTATTGATGAATACTTAATTTTCAGTAATTACAAAGAATTTACAAAAAGATATACAAATATGAACCGTCACATTGGTGGAACTTGGTGGAACTTAATTTATAGTTAATGATCTTCACAGAGCTGTTGTACTGGAAACACTTTTTGATTGCTTACACATCTTTTGAGAGATTATTCATGAAAACAAACTGTTAAGACAAAGATGGAATAGTTGACTAACAATATCAACATAATTTATCACCAAAATTCAAATATAATAGAAAGCTGTTTCTTTGGTCGTGTTCTCCCATCAAGCTTGACTGTTGGACGTCTGTTTGCGTATCTCAACGACTCTCTTCTCCATGATCTGTTTCATGTACTTGTATTTGTGCTTCAGCTCAACTATTATTTCCTTCTCCTCTCGGTCCAACACTTTGAGGAAGTTGTTCAGCTCTGGAAAACTGAATGCGTCCCACTGCGGAAAACACAAAGAAAAGTTCCATAAAGCTAAATGAATATGGCGCTTGTCTTAAGAGAAAATATTCTGTAGTAAAGAAATAATGGACTTCTATTAAGAAAACCAATTTGATATTTCCACATTATAAAAAGAGATTTTAAAGGTGATATCAGAAGTGACCAGGTGGATAAACCCACAAGATTTTAAAGACTAAACAGCACTTATCCTGAATACCAAAAAACATTGATTTAATTGTACAAGTAAATCAAAAAGAAATCTCCTGTGTCTCATTTACAAAGTACTCTAAGGGAAACAGTGTAAAGAAGTGTGAGTTGGTCAAGAAAAAAATAACTGAACATTGTAAACATTCAGTTAAATTCCCAAAAATTATTGATTCAAGGGTCAAAGAATGATTCTGTAAAAAATATTCTTACCAACTTATGTTCAAAAATCTACATGATTATCTGCATAAAGATCATTTTGACAGTGCGTTTAAATTTATTTAGAGTTAAGACACTGATTTCTTATTGTCTTTTAAACTTAAACTGCAATTATTGCTTCACAAAATGACGGATCCCATTATTTTGTAATTATCTTGAAATTTTCAGGATGTATCAAGTACTGTAGGTAAATGATGTATCAAGAAATTTTGAAGCAGCATGTATCAAAATGTTGATGCAGGATGTATCAACAAATTTGTATGCTGGTTGTATTAAGAAATGTTCATACTAGGCAACTTATATGAACATTTCACTGATTAGAAAAAGCTCTTTTTGTTTTTAAGACAAATCAAACATATGACACAATATCGCAATATGACAGTACCTGAAGTCAGATAGTGATAGGGCATGAGTGTCTAATACAGTCACTAACACAGGATCAGTATTGGTGGTTGTTTGCTCTAAATTAAGTTGCCTATGTCCAAGCTGGGAGAAAACTTTTTTTACCCTTTTGTAGTAGTATAAATATACAAAAGCATTTTGAGTTGGGCCTACAACTGTAAGGGTAAATATGCTAGGTGTAGAAAATCAATGTGGTCAAAAAAATGTACATATACAATTTATTATCTTAAGATAAACATACCACTATCTCTCCTGTCTCATTCTCCTGCAATACCATCCTGTAGTTACGTATTCTCTCTGGGTCCCATGTGACCAAAGCTGTCAGAGGATGATCTTTGTCGTTAAGACGTCGGAGGCGGACTGCGCATGAAAAACATATAATGTGAATAATGTTGATAAGTTAAGAATTTTCACAAAGGATGAATAAGACAAAATTTATGAATAAATACAATCAGTTACTTTAATATTCCGGGTGTTCAATGACTTTCTAATGTTCAAAAGATGAAAAATTAATATTAACATGCCATATCACCAGAATAGACATTAAGATAAAATTAAATGTCTTTAAAGCTACATGAATACTGAAAAATTAAAAAACTATTTGATCCCATGTTTTTTGTACCCCTCCTTTCCTTCGATGGTAATAAAACTTTTGTTTTCAATCGCCAATTCCATGAAACATTTCTTCTTAAGATTTCTGAAAAAAGTATTGCAAATTACAGAATACCACTGTTTATCTTATTTTTCTACTATTGAAGGACACCTTGCTTAAACTGTCTGTGATAACAGGTAAAAAGATTTTTAAAAAAGTCCTCACCTAGCTTGTTCTTGTCGTTGAACTCCTGTTCATACATAGCAAACTTGCGTGGATGGTCCAAAATGTGGAATTTCTTCAACAAAGATGTGACAACCTCTTTGGTAGTGGTTTCACTGTGAACAGAAAGAATAATGCATATAAATTCAGTATAGCTTTCAGGGCGATAGAATTTGTTTAACAGGTAGCTCAAACTGTGAACTGTTCAAGTTGTTTTGGTTCTTGATTTAAACGTTTAACACCCCTAGCTACAAAGAAGGCAATATGAAAGCTAGAAAATGATTTGCACTGGCCAGATTCCAACCTTCTAGCCCAAAGGCCACATCTCCTCCTTGAGTTGTTTTAGGGTCACATAAGATAACAAAGTAGCTAAAACTAGGTGAACAGTAGGCGATTTAACATGTGGATGAAGTTCTGAGACAAAAGATCAATGCATATCTCATACATTTATCTCAGTCTTGTCCTTACTGTTCTTAACTGATTGAAAAATGCTAACATATGCAGAGTGATTTGAAACTGAATCAAACATCATTTCAAAAATGTCTTATCTGTCTCAGACATCTTTTTTCCATAGTTGTGAAAAGTGGAATCTGGCTTGTGCCCAAGATCAACCAGGTAAAATATTAAGTAATCCTAAGTTTTATAAAATAATGATTTACAGCACCACTGTAAACTACAGTTCAATGTCCTACTAGGGACAGGATATTTGTCTGTTATATCTCACTACCATCATCAATTTATTTTGACTGTTTTCCATGAAGCCTGGGTTAGACTCTCCACCCAGGAATGGCACTTTGCCCCAAGTGGCAATTTAGGGAAAGCTCTGGAGCTAAACCATTAAACCTTGAGGTCTTTTGGGATAACCTCTCTCGAGGACTTCGAGGACTGGTCTAAGACAGTACAGCTTACGTTTAAATTACTTAAATCACAAGTCACTGATATACTCACAGCTAAAAAAAGTGTATACTTAAAATTAATACAATGAAGGTCAGACAATGTTTTGCAAAAGAGATTTGGTGAATACTTTCACTAGTACTATTCCGCTAACACTGAAATTGAAGGGGGTTGGGGTGTAAATCAATAAGTGCAAATAATTTTGCTAAATTGTTTATTGGTTCAGTAAACACAATTTCACACAAAGCAATTTCATTTTTTGGATACGCCAAATAACTATCTGTGACACCAAAGGGAGAGCAATTTGACTGCTCCAGTCTGGTTTTCACTACACTTTAATGTCCATATAAAAGAATAAGATATTTGAAACAACAAAAGACACCAAGATAAGATGTTTCTCAACTATAATTATAAAATTCAGGGGTCATGACTGCAATGACTTTTTCTTCCAATAAGTTAGGGCTTGAGCAATTTTGTCATAGCATTTCTGAGCTTATCAAATGTATTATTTTCCCTTAAATAATTTTGCTACATTAATTTAAACTGCATTCATGGCATCTCGTAACCAAAGAAACATTACTTTTTTACATCACTTAATTATAATGCTGACAATTTGGTTGATTTCAATGGTGCAGTTACCTACGTAAATGAAGAAGAAGTAGTAAATTCTTGAACTGC
>JAUUEB010486678.1:0-10869 GCA_032362205.1 Clione limacina | reverse complement strand
TGTGTATTTGCGTGTATGTGTGTGTGTGTTTTCTCGCGTGAGTGCGTGAAGACGATAACTCAAAAAATATACAACTAATTGACGTTTAACAATAGACAGAGTAAGGGGATTTAAAGTATTTTACTATATCCAAATTGTAGGGTACCAACAACAACAAAAGTCCATTATTCAGTTACATGGAGATCTTTATTGGAATTTTTTTGAAGTTTAACTTCATCTTCAGCATCTGTAAGAATACACACAAATAATAAAACACATTAGTTATAAAACCAAATGACATACATGAAGTTATACATGTTCAATTAATCATGTTAAAACTTCACACAAAGATATTTACACTATACCATTTGATGGTGTCTATTAAAGGTTGGAGTTCATGCTGGAACAACGCTTCTAATGTCAATAAATAATCTTTTCCTCTTGATGTTCAGCTAAGAATGTGCACATCATTTGAAGAAATGTTAGTGGCAAAGTTTTGAAGGTGTGTTTTCATTGGACCTTTATTGGTTGTATGTTCATAGAAGGGACGTTGTAGTTGCCGGCTTGTTTGGCCAACATAGCACGAATTGCACCGTGGACATGTTAATTTGTATACAGCATTGCTTCTGGGAGTTTCAGAGATGGTAACACTGTCTTAAGCTTCCGTAAACTCATAATGACTCGACAGAGTGCTTTGATGCGGTAAAGCGCCTGGCCATATTCCTCTGTGCATTTGCCACGATATTGCACAAAAAGGAAGAACTTCTTCCTTTCATCCTCAGAATTATCAGGAATGTCATCATCAGTGTTATCACCTTCTTCACCTTCATTGCCCGAGTTCATATTCTTATTGTCTGTATCTTCATCTGTCGTGTCATTTTCTTTAGTGATTATTCTATTCAACGCCTCATAAATTATTGGCTCATAGAATGCTTGAGGATATTGGTTTTGTTCAAGGGTCCTCTTTGTTGTCTCTAAACTCTCATGGAATATATATGTTCCAATGCCACGTTGTGTCAAGTAGCTACATGTCTGAACCTGCCGTTCACGTCCGTGTAACACGTATGCGAGCCAACGCGAAGTTCCAAAGTGCTTGCACCTTTCTTCGCGTTGCAGATAATAAAATTACTAAGTCGTTGTTGCGTTTTCCGTCCCTGCACTTTTGTATTAATTGGTTGATGTAAAAGAAATATAAAAATTGTTCCTTTTTAATATCAATTTTATTTCCTATCTATAATCGTTCTATATGGTCCTTTTTACATATAATCTGCCAATTCGCTTTAATATTCTTTTCTTTTTACATAGTGTCGGGTTTGTACTCTTTCTGAGTACTCATGTTTTTAGTCAATCATATTTTACGTCTTACAGATTCACCAGCCTGTCTTCTCAGTTCAGCCTGTTATTTAAGTTCCAGACAGCGACTTTTGTCAACACATTTTTTCCATTGTTGGTTATTTTCATCAATTGTTGGTGCTGACTGCAACTTATAAATTGTGTTTAATTTCGTATTAGTCGGTCAACAACCAAATGTTTTTCTGCGATTTATACATCTCTGTATACAAATTGTGTGTGTGTGTGTGTGTGTGTCTGTGTGTGTGTGTCTGTGTGTCTGTGTGTCTATGTGTCTGTGTGTCTGTGTGTCTGTGTGTCTGTGTGTCTGGGTGTCTGTGTGTCTGTGTCTGTTTACGCGATAACTTGAGTAATTTTATTTGGATCTCTTTCATATTTTGAAGGATGATAAATACCGGAAATAGAATTTCTGCTTTTCAAATCCAGAAATATTTGTGAAAAACTGACGGATTTATGGCCCTTAGTTTATATTTTTGCTATATGTTCTTTGTTAATTCGGCAAAAACACACTGTGGTCACATCTTAAGAGTTAAGAATATAAAATCTATGTTTAGATAAGCAATCTTGTATATATAAATATACTATGAATAAAAAAATAAGTTGTAGTCTTCATTCTGTTTAGTAGTTAATCTATCTTGCAAAGAAAACCCTTCTAGTGACTATGGAACACGAGCTTTCAAAATTATTTGAATAATCAATTTTAAAACATAGTTATGGCCCTTTTGAATATTTTGTTATATGTCTTTGTTAATTTCTTGCGCCATCGTCAAAGATAGATATCTGAAATTTTGCACAGATGCTTAATTCACGGGTCCCTAAAAGCTGGAGCTTAATATTTTGAAAACAAAACAGTTTTGACAGAGTTATGTCCCTTTGTGTCTGATGTGCATGGTTGTACTCTCTACGAGTACTAACTTTTCCTGTTTGTATTGCGCAAACTAAAAATTGACGATATATGTACATTTATGAAGCATATGTGGCACATCATATATTAAAATACATCTGATACTACAGCTAGACTTTGGTTGGCTTATAATTAACAATTGGATAACTGATTGATGACGGACATAATTTGCCACAGTGTTTGCAGCTTTACATTATTCCTCTTTTTTGCAACTTCTATTTCAAGATTATTTTCTTATTTGTTTCTATGTTTTGCTTTTGACCAATATTGGCTAGATTTAACCAGACCTGGGTGGGTACACGACTCCTTTATATTATCGAAGATATAAAAAAGACTGACCATGCAGGCTTTAACATCATGAAAGCATTCAAGACACGCAATCAAAGTATAACATCATACAGAATCATGATACTGTAATACAACTGTTTAACTTAAGGAATAAACAAACAACAACTACAACTAATTGAGAAGACTTCTTGGCTTTAAATTAAGTGGCAAGGTCACCATTGAGCTACTATATGAAACATGTAAATGTATCCACATGGGTGAAAACCTTGATTAGCAAGATGACGCCTTTTCTCAGAAAACTGCAAACTGTCCAAGTACAAAAATACATGAATTCGTTTAAACTTCATTTGAAAAAGATGACATTTTGGCATTGCTACCACCCTTCCAATGGCCCTTTGATAAACTAAACAATAAAATAAACTCAAAGGTAAAAAACGTAGTTTAGAGTGATGGTTTACAAAGATGATGACATACATTATATGTAATAGTTGTTCAACCCTGGAGAAAACTAATACCTTTGAATAAACAAAATAATCTACCTCTTAAACTAAATTCAGATATAATTACCCTCCAACAAAGTATCAAACTCATTCAAAATTATAGTACAACACCGGGCAATGAACTGACAGGAATGTCAGATATCGCAGCTTACATGAATCTCTTAACAAACAAACTGGAAACTTAGGATCCGATCTTCAGTCGAGAAGAGGCAAGCGTAACCTCGAAAGGCGTCAAGTCAAATCATATCGAACATCTAGCAATGCGAGGCGTGATTCAATCCACTTCTTTACGTCGAATGAGAATATCTTGTCACTCAACTTGCCTAAATTTGGTTTTTATCAACTGATAGAAATAACCGCAGTTGACATCAACTTCAGTCGATGATAAGCAATTATTCCTTCATCTCTCCACAGTCGCTGATTGTCACGTGCTGATAGTTTCGATTTTAATGACGCACTTTAAAGTTACTGAGCTTAAGGGTAAAGAGCTAAGATCCTCAAATCGCTAAGTATTCGTATTAAAGTTTTCGAAAGGTTAGAATCAAATGTATGGATACAAAAAATATAACATAATATAATGGAATAGAAAGTAAAAATAAATAATCATGAATACTGCGCTTGCTGTTCATATTAATTAGAACACATACGTACTACAATTATTTTGTTTTAACAACTAACGGAAAGATGATTGGAAAATTGATGCATACACACTTAAAGCCTGTTGTGGTAATTTCAGATATATGTATTTTTATTGTTTTGAATACAATTTTTGGATTGTCGATAATGAAAAACACAAGAATATTTGTTCAAGTTTTTTTTAAATGTTGCACATCGGAACTCTAAGAACCAGATCTTTTCAAACACGGGCATTTAGTGTTATTGACTCATATAAGAACATATGCCGAGTTCATGTTCATGTTGAAGTAATATCATCCCCCTTTAAAACGAATATTGTCCTTTATTGTCAATATTTATATTGCACTGTACTTTCCTGTAGACAAATGCAATAATCGACAGTAGTAAGCAGTTAAGGCCATATTAAGACTCAGCATGAATGAACAACATTTATCTTCTTATGCTTTTGGTAGAAAAACATGTCAGGACAAATGCAACGAGAGTACACGTAAATGTCACACTGCTCAGGTGCAAACGGGAGCGGTCTGATTACACTGATATCATTTAGCTATTGGATCAAAATTCCCTGACAAAATACCTTAAGTTGTCGTTTATTTCAAATTCTAACTGTTGATGACTTCAAAAAAATGCTTTGCAAACTTTAAATAAATTCATAACTGGTGCTCTTTTTAAGGAAAATTGATACAACCAGTGTTAATTCTAAAAAAATAAAGCGTCGATGAATGTAGACTTACTTTTGTATTTGCAAACGTTGACAAATTATATCATAGGTCACCTCTGCTTGAACATTGAGTCTTCTGTCCCATCCATCTTCATTTTCCAGGTTGTTGTTGTGTCTAAGTAGTTGTCTGATTATATTTTTAAGTTATTTGTCTTTGATCATGTGTTTGCTCTTTTAAACGAGCCAATCCATCTAAACTAAAAAAAAATGCCAGCACCTGTTTTTCAACGTGCCAATGCGATTAACATTTTGTCTGACCATTTTTTTCTTGTCCCATTTTTAAGTTAATTTTCAATAAGATATGCTCGTAAAAAGTGCATTTTCAAAGTCTGCATTTTCAGTTAAAGCGTTTATAGACATATACATAAAATGACTTAGTCATCACTTCTAATGTGGTAAAATAAAGAGATTTCTCGATCAATCAAATCAAAAACAGAATAAAGAACGTTTGGACGTGTGCTGTCTTATGCAGCAAAAAGGGAGAAGTGTGTTGCGTTTTTAGTCTGGCACCTAGACCGTAATCCATGCAACCCCAGGCGCAAAATAAGTCTATATAATATTGTTCTTTGGGTTCGTACGGGATCGAAAAAAATAGTTTCCCATAAAAATGTGTAATGCAAGGAGAGAGGGGAATCTACCGATTCAACAGCAACCCCCCATTTTGGGTGGTCTAGGCATAACTTTAGGGAATCAGGTGGATGTCTAGAACGACGGTACAATTTTTGACGCGAATAAGAAATGACAACAAATTGCATATGAAATGTATTGGTAATTTTGGGCCATTACCTAATAGAACAATATTCATTTTTTATTCGCTGTAGAAATGTATAGGCAAATAAGTGTTTCCAGGGGCATAAAAAACATAGACAAAGAATTGGCAAGAAATCATCTTTTTTGTTTTCTCATTAATACTCACAAATTTAAGCTTATTTTTTACATATTTAGGAAGTGCATTCGAGTACCTTTATTGTGATACCAACTAGACTCCTCGTACGGCGAGTTTAAGATAAAATGCACATATGCTCGGAAATAAGGGGATTGCTATTAAAGTTGGTCGATTGCCCTCCTTGCAAACCAATATTTGTATTGGGAAACTACTTTTTGGCATCGTCATGAACCCATATAACAATATTTAATAGGCTCAATTTGCGAATGGGGGTTGCACTGGTTAGGGGTCTGGTGCCGGACTATATAACTGTTTACATCGCTTCAAACCAGTCATATGTCACTGATAACACATCTCTGGTCGAAATCATTTGAACATGTCAATTGATGAGTCAATCTGAAATTGAATCATGAAGATCATCCGTGGAGCAAGCGTTAGACTTCACCTACATATTTAACACAGCAGTATAGTGTAGTATGATACATAACTAATTAATTAAAAGAGAAGGGAAGACAAGGTAAACTACAGAGAGATATAATGGGAAAGAGAACGAACGGACAATTATTTTCAAGTCTGTTTTTAAAATACTAACCCAAAACAAGAAATTCGTATATTATGTTTGTGTGCTATGCGTGCTGTCCTTGAGATTTAATGTATGTACGTGTAGATGAGTGCATTTTCGAACTATAAACATGAGTACTCAGATAGAGTACAAGCTTGACTCTATGAAGAAAAAGAATATCAACACGAATTGGAAGATTTTCCGTAAAAAGTACACCATGTAGAACGATCATAGATATTACACTGAATAGAGAATAAAACGGAAAACATTTTATATTTATTTTACATAAACCAATTTTCACAAAAACGCAGGCACAGAAAACGCAACCATGACGGCTCAATTTTATAATTTTCAAGAGCGACGGCAGGTGTGCACGCATTGTAAATTCCCGTTCGCTAAAAAAACGTGCTTTACGAAGCTACACGGAAGTGAAGTGAGTTCAGTAACTTAGTGACTCGGCAGAAAAGGGCATTGGAACATACTTAAGCAAAATACTTTAAATTCCCCGAATTTGTCATTTGTTAACATGTATTGCTGGAATGACATAGGGGTCTTCATCATGTTGATTTACAAAATCGTACACTATTTTAAGCTAATCGTTTTCACGCACAACAAAAAGAACGATCGCATAATCTCCACGAGTGTGTAATACTCGGAGTGGAGAAAAAAGTGGTAAACCTGGACAAACTGCTACAAAAAATGTTTTGTATGCTCACTTGATTTTCAAGACTCTAATCATTGGGAATGTTTTATTTCAAATGGTCGCGAACTAACGCCAAAACATTTATTGAGATTTATTTAGAAAGGTGTTTTAAGTTCGATACCACATAATAATACAAAATATTCATTCTTTTGAGCATGAGTATGCCAATATTTTAGCAAATATTGCGGCCATTTTGTAAGGACAATAACTTGGTAGATGTATCAAGTTATATTGCTCTTATGCTATGCTAGCTTTCATGTTCTTTATATTATACTGAATCGTCTCGAAGCTGGATGCAAAATCTGTTCAAGATTGCCAGTGTTTTACTGCCCCGTCAACTTCAAAGGGCATTTTTCAGTGCAAATTGTACATTATTGCTTTGAATTGGCAAACAAATGCTTTGAAGCATGAAGAAGTTTCCTGTTTCTTCATATGTTATCGAATTATTTACTTTTTTGTAAAATCTCAAAAATGTGTTTTTAATTTATTCAAGAAAATGACATTAACCTTTGTCAGATTCCCGTAATCTTTTTCGTTATGCTCATTTCAACAAAAAGATCTAGTGAAAACAGCGAAGAAATCGTGTGTAGCAAAACGTCCAGAGCCAAACTTTATATGAACTCGATGACTGTCTTTGCACAATAATTTTTAGTTTACAGGTAATTACTCTATTCAGGATGCTAATTTATAGTGAATGCTTCCTGAATGTGCCTTTATAATAGGCGTATAGAACAATAGTGTATTATCGATCAATTAAAATCCATCAACTTTTAACGAGATCGATATTCGGCTATCGATATCAAACGAGTTTGCCATTAACCAAGTATAGAAACTCAACCAGGAAGTACTTGTTTCATTCCATGTGACTTATTTCATTAACGTTTTGTTATATTCAAACGCGAGTGACATGGAGGAATTTCCCCCTCTTCTATTTGGGTCTAAAATGCTATTACATTCGCACCATGTTAACCTCATTTTCAGAATGGTGGCCATTGATTTGACTCATATGAAATATGTACCCCCTTTTCTACGCGCCTGCAACAAAGTAAAACTATTTCTGCTTCTATGATGAATCACATAATGAGAATCGGAAACGCCGGTTTAGTCGACGAGTCAATGCAATATGACGTATGTGTATTACGCTATTTAAACAAAATTAAACATGCATTGTCACCTTGGTCTTAGTATCATGACTAACTAAATCTATGCGTTTCATTTTTGTTGTTTTTTAAACCGTTACTGATTATCTATTAGTATGTAACATTGTATTAAAATTTATTCATACTAAAATTGGGTCGCTTAATCTCATCGATTTGTCATTTTGGTCGCTACGCTTCATTTCCAGGCAATTTTATCATTACACACAGGCGCGTATTTAGGGGGGACACGGGTGAATGTCCCCCTCCCTTTTTTACGATTAGGGGCGCCAAAAAGGGGGAAAAAGGAGAAAATTACCTAATTTGTAAGGTTTTGTTAGGGTGAGGAGGGGCACCAAAAGGGGGTGGGGCGCCGATTTTCAGTTCCCCCCGCCCCTTTCAAAATCCTGGATACGCTCCTGATTACACATATTCAAAGGTGCAAAGACAAGACATGTCACATTACCCCAAGTACTCCTCTGATATCTACCACCCTAAACAAACTGAACAAATTAGTCTTTCGAGTATATTTGTTTAGTTAAATATCGTAGCAAGATAAATTAGTGTGCACAACAAATTAATTCACCGGTAGCACCATTTGTTCATAACTCGCGGGACCAGCTTTGCCTAATTTTTATAAAAATATGCATCATTTTCTGCGTAACGGTACATATCAAATAGCAGTGCCATTGTAAAACTTCCGTTCAGAAAGAAGAGTTAAGAAAAGCTTAGGTCGCGCTTCCCAAAAATTCGTTTGCAATTCTCTAAACAATTCACGACTCCTTGACCAACCAACTTTGAACATCGAACTACTAGTATGCAATTATTCATATAGATGTATTCAAACGTTACCTCATGGACTGACATAATCAAAAATGTTCTATCAAAAAGCACATGTAAAGTTTTTGTGCACGTTTTACTTGTTCGTACATAAATTTGATTAGCAAATGTGTCAAATAACGTTCCTTAGTTTGTGCAAAACAAAAATAAATCCCTATATTTTTTATATTCAAATCTTGTTATGAAGGGTGGAATGAAAGCTGCTGTTCAAAAATACTTCTAATTATGTATATTTGATGCTTGGGGTTTTCTTCAAACCATGGGATTTTCTAGACACCCTTAATCATAAAGGCTTCTACCATTCAAACGGAAAGATTATAAACACGATGATGAAATTAAGATGAGAGCTATTTTTGTATCTATGGAATTAAAAATGACATGAATCTGTTTATGTACCAAACACTCTTGTCGTTGGATGTTCATCCAATCTGGTGAACACAATATCACATTGTGTAAGATTGCTCTTTTTAGGAAAATAATTAAAAACAAATATGAAAACACTAGCTAACAGGACACTATCGGGGATAAAATGTCTTCGACGCATCATGAATAAATAAAATCGCAATAAAACAATGTTCTCGAGAAAAAGGATCTTAATTCCACGTATATGTATGAGTGATGAATGATGTCACAGACATAGTGCTGGTGTTTTGTGATGTGAGTTATATTAATACATAATATATATATATTGTAAAGTATGTTTAATAGGGTTCAACGGTTACTCCTAATGCCTTGAGTTACATAGTTGAATGTTTAAAATGTAAAAGAAACAAACATTAAAACAATGTGTCACAGCTTTTTTGGCGATGAAATTATCGGATGTCTGTCTTCCTTAAAATCATCTCATATAAAATTCGCGTTGTAGCGGGTTAAATTGTAGAAAAAACTGGTGCAGGTAAAAATCGCGAAGTAGAGATTTCGTGTAGTAGAGGGTTTTTTAAACACAAAAATATAAGGAACAATCACGTGCGTTGCGAAAAATGGCACTGTAGCCGTTTTTGCGTTGTAGTGGATGGCACTGTAGCGGGGGTCGATTGTATACCTAGAATAAACGAGTATGTTGGTCACAAATAGTGTTACAGCGTATCTGGTTACATCTATGTGCTATTTATAAACATAGGGTTTTCCCTGCAAACCGTACGCATTTTGCTTACTCGTGCGATGAGATAGACCAATGATAATATAACAATGATGGCACATTTTTGAGAAGTAAGTGTAATTGAGTCCTAAATTTAAGACATGCTATCTCTCAAAAAAAAGATTCGTGTACCCTACCAAAACGTGAATCTACCCAACCTAAGTCATTAGACAGTAATTTCGTTTAATTTCAGTGTTGAATACTGGTCTGGTTAGTCTCAATTCTTCAATAACCGTGAAAATGAAGTGAAACAATGATAACAACTTCTTTAATGTATAGATGCGCTTCAAAATCAATACAAAAAAACGTTCAAAAAGAGCAAGATTCATTAAAAAAAGAATGAACGTACTAAAAAATCCTCAAATGAATAAATACGAAACCAAAACGAAAATAAACTCACGCACATATCTAAGAAAGTGATTACTTTAGAAGCTTTATACACCCTGGGTTTATTTCGAAAAAGAGAAAGAGGATGTGTTAATTTCTAACGGATTGAAGTTAGTCTCCCGCTGACTAAGAGTTAATTTCTTTTGGATTAACGTAAGTCTACCGTCGTCTTGAGTGATTTCCAATCGACTACCTTAGTCTACTGTCGACTCAGAGTTTACAACTTGAGTCTGAAAGATATCTGTAGACAATTTAATATATATTGAAATAGTTTTTTGATTGATCTAAGTTTCACTCAACTTCTATCACGAGATTGACTGAACGAAATTAAATCTACAACCGAAGGTGCGTATACTGAATCAATTGAGTGCACAATTGAAAACTATGGGTGAACATAATTCCTATTTTGCAAAAGAAACACTTAAAATAACTTCCTTTTTGCGTCTGGCTAGCAAACTAGTCGGACGTGTTAACATATACTGCTGTCTTCCGAGATGGTTCGTCTTCTGTGATGATTCATTTTCTCCGATTTAAGACAATAAACTACATCCTGCTCTCAATCCAACCTATAGTATGTCAATAGGTTTGTAAAAATCATCATTTATGGGTTGCTGTATCAATATATGGTGTTAACATTTCATTGTGTTTTTTTTTTTTGACATTAAGTACGTGCTACAACATCATGACGAATGAAAAAAGAAAAAAATACGTATATTGACGTATATTGATTGATTCATAAGACCGTTTATATTTAGTTTCAGTAAAAAATAGTATATTAAGATTAGGACCCCCTCCGTCATTATTTCTTAGTGGTTACAAAGTTCAAACACTAATTATTT
>JAUUEB010486667.1:0-10869 GCA_032362205.1 Clione limacina | reverse complement strand
TGTATTTGTGATATTTTAAAGCAATAAGGATGAAAATTGTGTTTTGGCACTATTGCGTAGAAGAACCTCTTCCCTTTTCTTTGGTTTTTTAGAAATAAAAATCGTATAATATTAAATATGTTTGAAAAATGTCTCAGCACACCAGGGACTTGAACCCGCGCCCAACAGAATTTTTCAAACATATTTGATCGAAAGGTTGGTTCTAACCTTCTAAAGGCAATGTGACGTTCACCATAACAAACTATCTATATCGTATAATATTAGGACATTTAGTCCCATCCAAAAAGACTATTCAAGAAAACAGGAGGTTTTAAAGTCTTATGTATCTGAAAGTAATTAAAAAGTGTCAAGAGAGATATTTTAAATGTTTTTTGTACTTTGGTCTTTTTTTAGTAAAAAATTAGACATTGATCTGTAAGTATTTGAAGAAATATAAGTTTAAAAAAAGTATCTCAGAAAAACAAATGTACCAATTTGTGGCTCACATTTGAATTCCATTACATTAAAAGTACTGAAGTATGACTCAACAATAGACAGGCCAATTTTCAGGTAATATAAACGACACAAGTTAGCGATAAAGGTGTTTACGGTAAACATTTTCTGGTCCAGGGATTAGATGGGTAGATGGAAGGGAAAAAACTCTGACTTTTCTCCTAATCCAGGGATATCTATTGAGGACTGTTGGCTAAAGAACAGAATACTCATGGTAAATGAAAAATAGATAAAAATATTTGAGAAAATGATATTTATATACAGTGCTTATCTGGAATCGGAAACTTGTTTGCAGACTTCATCTCTTCATTAATGCTTACACTGACTCTGCCTCAAATCTTCAGAGTCCACTGGCTCAGAATCCCTATAACTGATAGGTGTTACTGATAATGTAAGTGCTCCAAGCAACAGGCTTTAGTTAGGTTGAGAAAGTATCTTGTAGTAAGACAAAAGCACTCTTCAGACAAACATGAATTGCTTTTGACAAAAAAACATGTACTGCCAAGTATTTGTGAATAAGGGAGAAATTTGCAAAATACAAAAATGGAATACTGCTGCTCAACATTCAAATTCTGAAATGCAACTGGGTACTTGAAAAAATCAAATGTATACAGTTGAATTTGGCTTTAACAGGATTGTTGAAACCTACACAAATCAAGAGAAACCACTCCCCGCTATTGTCAAAAGAACGATTACATTTTTGATAAGTACGATACTAATGTTTATATAGGAATAAAAATTGTGTATTCGATACTCATTATAAACTAAGAAATAACACCAATACTTTGTGTTCTATTTGTAGAAAAATGCATGTATTTATAGCAATAAGCAAATCGATTTGAGTAGTAGACAATGCGATTAATGTTCTATTTATAGCCGAAGCAAATACGATTCTACCTATTTTTTTGCATTTACAAAGCTCTTTAAGAGAAAAACGGATATTTAAATTTCCTATAGTATGTAGCAATAGGTTTTCTGCATTTTATACAGTGTTTTGAGCCTCCAGAAGTGTTTGTTTCTAAAAAGCTAAAAATTCATAATCTTTTAATAGGGGGAGTGGGTTCTCCTGATTCGCCAGACATGGCGGCAAGTATTGTGAACTGTGCTTCTCAGAGAAAATGCACATATTATGCAATAACATACACGACCCAAACTGCCTGAACAATCGCTCAGTGATTGCTCAGCAATGTCGATACAGGCCTCAACACAAGCTGTAGGCCGTGTAACACCGGTCATCCAAAGTGGACCTGAGGAGCGACAAGACGTTGTGTAACACTGTAGTCCGTACATGTCAGTTTCTTCCTTATCATTCTAGCATAAAACCTATGTATATTCATCAATGAAATGGCAATCCAATTACTTAAAAAACACAATTTTTGTTCGATTACTCACTATTGTCTTTTAGTTGGTTATCGACTTACCTTGAAATTTGGTATGTTGAAATGTGAGAATACTTGGATTGAAGTACTTGTAATTTTCCATTCCCCATTCTCGACGTAGAAGTTGTGTAGAACTGTATCGTTCACCGCAATAAACCTAAGCTCATGGGCAAAATAGCTCATGGTAAACATCTGGAATGATAAAATAATTGAAAATGAATCTTAATATTTTTCCATAACTGAGGGTTGGCAACAATTTCGGCAAACCAGACGGATGGCTTGGTAGAAAAAAAGTTTTTCTCTACACAATGCCGTTATTTCAGTTGCAGCAATTTATTTTTTATCTGTGTTTAAGTAAACTATTTTGATATAATGTTTTTATGCATATTTTGATTGCCTAAAAGTGATTCGCAATCATGATGTATTTGCTTGGTTACAATATTTTAGTACAAGTGCACATACACGTTCTTCGCATAACTTTTCTTTGATAACCTAATTTCTTTAAAGAAATAAAATGATTTTTTTGCATCACAAACTTCTCATATAAATTGTAACGTATTTTGTAGTCCGAATAAAACAAATTTTATGATGTTGAAAATTATTTAAGGAATCAGTAATAAGTAAATAACAAAAAACAATCTAAAATGAAATGTATCATGTGAAAACAGTACATCAGTCACTTTGTTTTAAAGCATTTTGAAGTTTTGTCATATTCGGGTTGCCACAGGTTTCAAATTTAAAAAAGACCCTTCTAAGTACGCAATAATGATCACTCTTCCAAATCAAAGGCTGATGATTTTAAAGCATGAAGAAGAAGAATCCTGTTCATTATTACATACATGTTCTGTAAGTGTATTGACAAAGACCAAGTATCAAGAAAAAATATGGTACGTCTGGAATATTGCTTTTATAAACTAGTTCAAGAAGGAAGACCTATAAAGACTAAACAACTTCTTAAATACATGGGAGCTGAAAGTGAACTGCAGGAAAACTGTCTATTCAGTCTTCAAGGAACTCGAAAAGGAGGAGAACCCTTCTTACCTTGTGATTAAGTTGCACATACAGATCGCAGGGAAAAATCATGTTCGAAAACTGAAATAAAGTAAATAAGAAACTGAAACCCCTATAGGGACCCAAAGCATCTCGTTGGGAGCAGACAAGGACCCACTAAGAAAGCTCTATATTTGGTTTATCCACTAAGCTATGGGAATATAACCTAGCACTTCAGACCATCTTCAGCAAATCAGCCCAGAATTCCCTTGACAAGATCAGAAACATGCTGTCAGAATGAATCATTGCTTGTATTATGAGATCAACACCAACAGCAGCATGTTAAATATATACCAATATAGAGCCTCTAAGTCTCAGGAGAGAAGCAGCCGTACTTAAGATGTAAAAGAATGGACACAACAAACACCCTAGTGCTATTAAGAGAAAAAAACGCCTATTTCCACATAATAGGGAAATGATTAACCCTATACAGCCTGACATACCACCAAATACCAACCTCATTTCACCAGTGATAAAGACATCACTTACCAGAGAGATGAAACATGATGTGACCAAACATAACTTACACGTAAGGCTGAAAAACAATTATATAATATTCTGAATATATGATACAGGTCTACACAAATGGATCAGCTTCTAAACGTACAACAAACGCAGGATATGAAGTGAGAATAGAATACCAAGATGAAACTTGTAATGAACTGCACAATTCATTTTGTTCTTCTTCTAAAACTATGATGCAGAGGACCACCCTGGCCAGCCACGTATAGAAGGCAGGTATATAACCCAATCCCGAACTTTAGTGGCACATCTTTCATAACGCATGATCGAACAAAAAAGAAACTAGACAATGTGGCATATGCCTTACAGAAAAATTCTACATATCTAAAGTGTTCAACAACCCACTATATTAAATAAGAGATCAGAATTGGCAGTACGTTGCGTGGCACCACCATAGGAAGATCACGACTTTAAACCATAACAACATTATTATATCAAGGAACAACGCGTGCGCGGAAATTCTCCATTGAAACCAAGTGGCCGACAAGAGGAAACATTTTCCCAACACAGTGTCTCACTTCAAGCTTGATAACAGTCTATAGTTCTTCGTTACCTAGTAACACTCTACGTCGGGATGAATCACCTCTTCTTATATTAGTCAGAAAATCAAAGTAAACGACATATCCTACATTGTCTTGCTTTATTAGATTCATGTAGTAAAGTAAAAGCCAAAATATATAAAATTTTGAACCTGGTCAGACTTTCTACAAACTAAGTTATAATCGGCGTTGAGAAATTTTTAGTGAAGATATATGTGAAGGTTACACACCCATATCTCACATTCCTGCTTGTCAAAGGGATAGTTGCGTAGATTTAGCTTGCAGGATGTTGAAAATAGACATCCTGGATACCAATGGACCTCACCGGTATAAAAGACAAACAAAGTGCTGTATGAGGATAAAGAATCATAAAAATACATATTGATAAGCTCACGAGTAATTCTAATTATATTCAAGATATCAGTGAACATAAAACAAGACAAAATACACGTAATTGATTTGAAAAAAACTTAATAATAAATCTGATAATATGATTTAAATGTTAAATATTGTATGTCATTACAGCTTTCAAAGTCACTGGAGTTTCAGGATATCTCATTAAATAGAAACCTTGATTCTTGCAAGACAAAAAAAATATGCCAACTTTGGTTCTATGCATTTTCAAACATATCATCATTTTCAAAGATCATCTAGGTCATACTGCATTCATGGTCAAATTTAAGAACATGTAATTATAAACACTTGTGTCTGGGTACATTGGGGGTTTTGTTTGAAAGTTCTTCGAGGCACCTTGAATATTCTATTTGATTCATAGCCAAAGGGTCAATTTGGTGTTGGCAGGAAGTCAAATGATTCTTCAATGGAGTCCAATTTAAGTCGCGATTCATTAAAGAAATTCCTCTCGTTATTTCTTTAAGTTTCTTAAAAACCTTTGTTAAAATCACGTCACCGCCGAGGATTACATGCAAGCCTACTTATTTAAACCTTATTAGTTATCTAAAATGAATTCATCTGAGAAAAAGACAACATTGTTGTTTCGAATTGTACATTGTCGCACATTCGGTTGAATTTTTGAAAAGTTTATAAGGAATCTATAAAATATAATAAGATATTAACGACGTGTACCTTTAAAAAAATGCCATAGCTCAAATAATAGGGAGTTCTTGCGTCACTGTGTTTCTAACACTGCCATAAATTTGACGAACCTACTTTCAGTCAAGGTAGTGAAAGTAGATAGTTTTCGTTAACAACAAATAGTTATACGAATGGGGTTTGACGATTTGTTTTACGGATATTTTCAAGTCAAACGCGTTTAGTAAGCTTTTTTTGTACACACATTTCTATCTTCAGCACCCTTAACCGTTGTCGTCATTGTCGTAATTTGAGATGTTTTACAATATATTTCATCAATAAATACCAAACGTATTCCAAGTGTCTTATGAATGGAGAAAGGAAAATAAGCGTTTGATGAACACAATAAAAATATTTGAATTTGTCATTACGCCCGTTGTTAACTGCTTTGTTTCCCCTAAAAAAACATACACAAGGGAATCCCTTAAAAAAGTTGCCTAATGGCGTTTTGGGGAGTTTTTTTTAGTGGGAGTGTTAAATCTCAACAAAAAGATTTTTAAAAGTTCAGACCTGTAATCGTCCTTGAACATATCTCTACTCTCCAAAGTGTTCATAAGTACAGTTCGCGGGCGCCAGAGCTGGCTTGGAACGGGATGAATCAGTGACACACTCCCGTATGAGGATGGATTCCAAGCAACCATCTGAAATAGAAAGTTCAGTTAACTTCAAAATATATCATTACGGTTCAATTGCATGTATTATCAACCCACTGTGTGTTTCTACTTCTTCCTGTTTATAATTTACAACAGGTCAATAAATAAGGAATACAGCCCACTTGTTTTTATATGATTTTTATTGCATCAAGCAAGAGTTCTGATAAACACAAGAAAATTACGAGGCTCGCCGAGTGATATTTCTTGTGTTTATCAGAACGAGTGAGGCAATTCAAATCATATCAAAAATACTATATCATTTCCAAAAAAAATCAAAACCTATGTTATATACACAATACGCAAACTAACGAACACAAAAGTAGGACTTTTGCTTTTACTATGAGTGACGTGGCAGCACGTGGTAAAAATTTAAACAGGCAAGGCTCGCGTCGCCCGCGACGTCTGGCAACAAAGCCTCACTGCTTTCAACTAATTTGCATAGTTATTACATGTGTGAATTACGATATTTAATTTACGCCTGTTTTTCTTCTTTGCGTCACTAGTTGATGTGGAATAAATATCCTTAATGTACAAATCATTCTCATTTACATGATTTGAACACTAAGATTGACAAATGGTAAAAAAAAATGCTCATAATCGTCGCAAATGAAAGGTGTTGCAAAGACGATTATGAGTATGTATTTTTTAACGGTAAGACTATTAGTTCTTTTGTTATGAGGCCAAGCTTGGCCGTGACGTCATCAAGATACAATATCACCACTAATAAGGAAAAAAATTCAAATTGTCGTATCTTAATGTTCAGCACCTCTAAATTCGTTGTCTTGACACTTTTAAATTAGATGGACAAATTGTGACTTTGGTTGACTTTTTGGCGAGTGAAATGCGTTTTAGTTAGGTGGTCAGCGTATAGAGTAATACATAGTAAAACACAAAAGCCTTTTCAGTTTCGTTGGCAATTTCAGTGCCTTATTTATCAGCATTAAATTAAACTTAGTTTTTTTTGTTAACTCAAAGTGTATACTATTGATAAATTGAAGACACCAAAACATTAATGGTTGATTGACTAAATGAGGGGTCATGGAAATGAATTCATGAAGTTAAATAACTACCTTTTATGAAGAAACCCTTGCATAACCCCTGTACGAATCCATTAACCTTGAAATGTTTGTCAACTTATATTTCAAGATTCCTTATATTTCAAGTATTTTTTAACAATATATAACACTAACATTTTGTATGGTAAATTGACTCTTTTTTTCACCTGATCAGTCCAAGTCATGGTCAAAAAGCCGTTGGCTACAAATTTCTGTGTCCTCTCATCCATCTCCACAATTGCAAGTAACTCAAATGATATACTGATGTTGATGACCTGTAGAAGGACCCAGATACATGACAAAATAAGTTTTAATTTGTTTTGGCAATCAGTGTATTTCGGTTTATGTATTCCGGCTTAAGCCGAGG
This sequence comes from Clione limacina, assembly GCA_032362205.1. Lineage (NCBI taxonomy): Eukaryota > Metazoa > Mollusca > Gastropoda > Pteropoda > Clionidae > Clione > Clione limacina. The sequence continues at coordinate 3,720 of JAUUEB010486667.1, read as the reverse complement.
CAAAAGCGCGTCAGAAGTGTTTCTTGTCCTAGAAATCCGAACATGCCTCACAGATCAACCACGTCAGATGTTGAATTAGATGTCATGCTGACAACCACGCAACACTTTCTCACGTGTTTACTGAGTGTCTACGTTTGATCAATGGGAGAATGGAGGAGATTATTTTATCTACAAGGGTCTTGTTGGTCTATTTGTCTGCCGGTGTTAAAAATACCCCCCTCCAAGTAGATTGTGCCCTTGACAGTATACATCAAGCGTTGTGGGTTCGATCCCCGCAATGGGACAACATATTCATTTTAAAAATGTCCTATCGTGTTCCTCCTGCACACCTAGCAGTTAACTTGGTATAATTGAGCAGTAATCGAGTGAGCTATATAAATATCGTACATTATCATTATCATTTTACTACTTCATAGTAAAAATCCTCCATTCTTCTTCATGGTTGAAGAAAGGTGTTTCTTTGCTTCAAACGATTAATTGTTTAACGGCATATCTATAGTTGTTTTAGAAAAAAAAATACTTTGTCCGAGGAGGCTTTTCCTATAAATTGGATTAACGGGGGATTTGATGAAAGAAATTGTAATTATAATTTGTATCGCTCTTCTTGACATAATAACGTTAAGTATATCATTTAACGAACTATGCATTCCTTTATTGAATGGGAAGGAGGGTGACTTGCGGACTCGTTAAAATAGAAATAGTGCCATTAACTTATAAAAGCGTCGGGGGGGGGGGGGTTATAGGCAAAAACTGAAGGCTGTTTAAAATTGCGACATCTTCATTAATATTCATTGTAAAAATGGCAAATTTCCAATTATGATTCATATGATATTAGCCTACATGCATAGTTTGACACAAATGTGATTGCCCAGAACTTAGGGAGAGTTCACAAATGACGTAATCCAACATCTTAATGTGGAAGAGGGGGTCTGAAGCTTTTTAAAGTAAAGGAATTTTAAAAGTTAAAATTTGGACCATTCACAATTGATGCAATACATATCCTAATATTTGTAAAATTACAAATACAAAAAAACACCGTGTCATCTTTTGATACCCTCTTTCATACCACCACACCTTTTTGATAAACATCAATAGTGATGGGTCCCATATTTAAGAAAGTGTTCTGAAGGGGTCTGAAGAAAGCTGACAGAATAAGTCAAGGGGTGAAGGTCAATTTTGACGTTATTTGTGAACGCTTCCTTACAGGGAGGAACTAGAGTGCATCGAATTCAGCTAATGTAGATATTATGTAACATAAATCACACAGCCAAATAACATGGCCATCACCTGATAACTAACTCTTTCCCATGTTGTGTTCGCTTGAAAAAGTTATCTTATAAGCTCATACAATGTCATCTATAACAATATACACTGAATTGTATGCTTGGTTGGTTTCTTGCGTGACAATAAGCTCCAAAGTCTCTGAATGGATTTTGCTGTAATTTAAACATAGGATAACAAACATACCATAGATGAGAATGGGCTAAAACAATTATAAAAATGCAAATATTTTGGATTTAATTAAGCAATTACGTTTTTTCCCTACGGTTGTGGGGAAAAAAGAAAGAATGAAGGGGTAAAAATAAAGAATGGACGACGACAATCTATAAAGGCTCTTGCAGACGAAGCACGGCATAACGTTGCCGTGCCGTGCAACTGCGCAGTGGGGTTCTTTGTGGTTACTAGACTTGCACACGATTTCAACGTCAGCCGGGCAACTGGACGTTGCCGGACAACGGCAATGGGCTGTCGTATCTTCCCACTGGAGCTTGCCGGCTGCAGTGCTGTTCCCCGGCACAGTGTGTTGCCATGTGTATTATGTATTTAATATAAAAAAAACGATTCGCCTTGCAGACGAGGTCGCGCAACGACGCGGCGAGCCGTGTCATTCCCCGAAATTTTGCGCCTCACTACACTTCAAGCTTCCAGACAAGACACGATAACAAGATGGCGATGACAGATACAGAACATATAATAAATCTCATTCAAGAAAGGCCCTGCATATGGGACACTGCGGGCGAAGAATATAAAGACAGATTAAAACGAATTCAAGCATGGAATGCTGTTTGTACTGAGTTGAATCTAGATTACGAACACATGGATACACAAGGTCAACAAAATATAGTAAGTATTGGTTATCTTTATTTTATCAACAACATACTTTGGACCAAATGTACAACATTTAAATTCTAGTGAGTTGCCAAGGTACCTGACCTTCTTCACTCATGAAGTAATCTGTTATGTGTCGACGAATCAAGTTGACATTTGGACCATTTCTAACCACATCATTGCCATTGTTTTCAATGTCTAGCAACCCGATTATTGAGTGCTGGTCTTCAAAGTTTACACCATCTCTCTCTTACGAAATTGTGCAGTACACAGCAAGCTTTGATTATCTTGATCACCGACGACTCTGACACATTCATTGCCCTGTGAAATATCCTCCACTTGTTTGAGAGGACTCCAAAGGCACATTCCATGTGTCTCCTTGCTCTCGAAATTCGATAGTTAAAAACTCTTTTTGGAATCGACAATTGTTTTCCACCGTAAGGTTTTATGAAATGTTCATGCAGACCAAAAGCCTCGTCACCAATTTAAAAAAAAAGTGTTTTTCTCTGTGTTGTATTTGTTAGTACCTCTGCATTAGGAAGCCGTATGTCATTGTTAACAATTCCCTGCCAAAATTCCGACTCCTTAAAAATGGTAGAATCAGAATCTTTTCCATATGCCCCAACATCGATATATGTAAACTTTAAATCAGCATCAGCAACTGCCATCAGGTTAACAGAAAAGAAGTGTTTGTAATTGTAATTCAATGACCCCGAATTCTGAGGCTTGATACAGCGGACATGTTTTCCATCAACTGCTCCGATACAATGTGGAAATTGTGTCTTTTGAAAAAACTTGTCAGAAATAGCTTTCAAATTTTCAGTCGTTGGGTAGGGTATCATATCCTCATACAAATAATTCCAAATCACCTCACAAACTTCATGAATGATTGTACCTATTGTGGCGATACCCATTCTAAAAGTATAGTGCAGATCAGTCTGTGTGTTTCCACTGCCAAGAAATCTGAGGGTGACAAATAATACTTAGTAATAATAGCTTTTTTATTTAAATTTTATATCCACACATTTTAAGTCTTGATAACGACAGCTATTGAGACTTCAAATGTGTGAATTTTAAAACAAACTTGTTTTTAAGTTAATTTAGGAATACAGTAGAATCCCTCTATTACGACCACCTTTTTTACGGCCAATTAAGGCCAACAAATAATCTTTTTCCTTCTTAAACTCTGTTATTTATTCCCTCTAATACGCCCATTATTAAGGCCATCCCATTAACGGCCATTTGTTTTGGTCCCGATTGAAGAAAAATCCCTTTATTACGGCCAAAAACATCCTTTTAATTGTAAAAAAAAGAAATTGGGTGTTTTTAGCGTTTTTTCCTGAAACAAAAATGGCCCTTCCCTCTATTATGGCCATCCGCCAGTTAAGGAAATTTTTTGGGTCCCAAGGGTGGCCTTAAAAGAGGGATTCTACTGTAGTATCATGATTGTTTTCACATTGTTGCCTGCCTGTCAGCTTAGGGAGCGTTCAAATATCAGCTGACACCCTCGAGGGGGGAGGGGTGCGTGAGGTCCTTCTTTAAGCTATATTAAAAAACCCAAAAAGGCGTCAGCATTGGGGGGGGGGGGGGGTGTCTGAAGCACCCAAAAAA
>JAUUEB010486656.1:0-10869 GCA_032362205.1 Clione limacina | reverse complement strand
ATAACATAGGAACACAACCAAGCTTTTTGTTACTATATACCTACCCCTAACCCTTTAACCCTGCTTGGATAGTGACCCAAAGTACAGTTTGCTTGGATAGTGATCTAAAATACAGTTTGCTTGGATAGTGACCTAAAATACAGTTTGCATGGATAGTGACCTAAGTATAAAGTACGAGAATAAACCGGAATTCAACTCGTTCTACTTTCATGAATAAAGTTTCTCCTTATCTATTTTGTATTTATTTCAGGTTTGTCGATCAGATTTATTGGATACAAATTACTATCTTTAATATATACCAATGATATATATATATAGCACTTGTATGTTAATTCCACAATTTAGCAGTACAATAATGCATATTGTCTACTTGCGAGCTATTGAATGATCGATTTAGAGATATAATTAGAGCTACACGTTTTGTTCCTGAGAGATTATAAGCACAAATTCTTCCACTCTTACCGGACTGAAATATTCATCCGAATATTAACTGAAGACATATTGATGAGACTAATACGGCTTTTTATTATTTCTACCTGAATTTAATCATTACTATGATTATTATATGCAACAAACTCTACATTCAACACCCTTAAATGTCAAACAATATCTTCATCACGTGTATTGATAAAGGATATTATATGCTTTTGTTTGTTTCCGATTATACGTATTTTCACAATACAGCATTACAAGACCTACCCACCTTGCCATCTTGCTTTAGGACAACATCAAAGGAATAGATATTATTTCCGTCTACAGCCGTCCTTGTCAGATTCAGCTCTATGCTGAAGGAAATCCTTACTTCTGTCTCAACAGTTCTCCTAAAATATAACTTAGGTCTTCCGTGTTTGCGCTTCCTTTCTGAAGTCAAGTATTTAGTTGTTCCATGATGTCTCTGTTCATTTGACGAGACATGCCCAGATCAACTCGAGTATTTTTTGTAAATTCTTTGCCAATACGATTTTTCGTTTACTGTAAAAGAAGATCTATTTTTGCCAGAAGATACAAACACATATTTTTGATATCCTTTTTACATTTTTAGTAAATATGTATATGGATAGATATTTTATTTTCTGGACGTTTTGTGCCTCTTTAATACATGGCCAACGATGAAGATAATAAAGTATACAGTCATTACCGTTGCGTTTCTTCATTGGCGTATTCAAACCTTTTTAATATATATTTTTTTTAATTTCATTATGTCGTCTTGATTCGTGCTGCCTTCATCTTAAGAAAAGTTTATATTATTCTATGACCAGCTCAAAATGTTTATATTATTAGTTTTTCTCACTCATAGGATAACGTTTTTTTTGTTACTAATTTCTACGATATTTAGAAAAAGGAAATTCTTTACATGTAATAAAGTAGCCAATTGTCAATTGTTTGCCACATTTTATGTTGCTTTATTTTACACATTGTTAATTTTTTTTTCATAAAATACTTAATCTTCAAGGACATAAAGGGCATTGGAAGCGATGGGGTAAAAAGTACTCTTATGTACAAAAAATCGGGGACAATATCGACTTTTTCATTGATTATCTGTGCCTAATGAAAGTGACATGAAACTCGTTCAATGACCACGTTTTGTGGTTTGAGCTATTTGGACGGACAAATTAACGGCCACTGTTTTGTGCTGGTCGACGGGGAATGATAAATGAACGGAATATAGTAATGTATATAGCGAAGAAGTTATGTTATGATGCAGCCAAAGCTCAAGTATTCCATGACCTCACCTTCTCGGTATTTTATATACATATTAATTATTGAAGTGCTTGTTTTATATGACATTGAATGTGACCAATTTCTAAAATGAACATGATATGTACAACACTGGTTCCGAAAGGTATACGACAACCGACATTTTTATTTATACGAATTTTCACTTTCCATTTTGAACTTATATGTTTCTCATTATTCTTTTTTTTGTATCATACCTTTTTCAAAAATGAGTATACATTCCAAAAGCTACCTACCCAGGAAAAAAACAATTTTCTTGCTAAAATGACACTCAATTGCATTTTGTTAAAGGGTTTACAATCAAAACAATCGAATATAGGTTAGAATCAAGTAATTAAAAACTGTTAATCGGCACCTTCGACCGAAAAAACGTTACATGATATTAATGCTGTTTTAAAACCTTAAAATATTTGTCTTATTGTGTTATTCTTTTCTTTCATAATTTTGATAAGAAGTGGATCATTTAGGCACAGAAATTTGTAGAATATAATTTTTATTGTTAATACAGAGCCAATTTTCAACTTGGCATACGGTGACCATTTTGTATCTTTTGACAGGGGAGATAATTTTCCAATGCCAGTTGTATAAACTGTAGTGGTTTAATTTTTTTTTTAATTTCTGTATTTTATGTGGCAAGGGTGTAGCTTTTAAATTAAAACCACAAAAAAGCTGCAGTTTGTTCCTGAAACCAGAAAATTGAGCCGAGGTTCATTGGATTTACATAGTAAAAAACTATTTTTATAATAACTTGATTCTAACTTCAACAAGAAAATTGAAATTGCAAAACTCTGGCACTGTAAAGGTTGCTAGGAGAAATTTTGAATCATCAGCTTAACTAAGGCACTTTCCCAAGCATGTCATTCATAAATTGGTCACTTTCTGGCCTCAATTGATATTTTTTCTTGAAAAAAATGCTTAGTTAGTACTGTTTGGTTCTTATACTAATGTGAATTCATATCAAAAGACACAATTTCAATACTTTTTTTCCTTAAGGTTAGAATAAAATAATTAAAAACTGTTTATCGGCACCTTCGACCGAAAAAAAGGTTATATGATATTAAGGCTATTTTAAAACCTTAAAATATTCTTTTTTTGTTATTTTTTTCTTTTACAATTTTGATAAGAAGTGAAACAATTAGGCACAGAAATTTGTAGAATATAATTGTCATTGTTACTACAGAGTCAATTTTCAACTTGGCACACGGTGACCATTTAGCATCTTTTGACAGGGGAGATAATTTTCCAATGCTTGATTTTTTTCTAACTTCTGTATTTTATGTGACAAGGGTGTAGCTTTTAAATTAAAACCACAAAAAGCTGCAGTTCGTTCCTAAAACCAGGAAATTGAGCCGAGTTTCATTTGATTTACATAGTAAAATACTCTTTTTATAATTACTTGATTCTACCCTATAGAGGTCAGTGGTACTCTGGCTCCCTCAGGTCAAACTGTACACAAACCCAATTAACAGTTTAACTTAAAAAAGTCCTAGCATTGCTTAAAGGAGACCGTTACTCTACAAACCAGTCGAATTTCATCCATCATATTTAAATTTAAAATTTATATGGACCCTGTTTTTTGTGTTGTGCACTTCATGATAAAAATGATTTTCCTTCTTTCATCGTGCAAGCTCGAATACAGTTGAGTGACGTGTACCGTAAGTTTATTGGCAAACTCACTTAACTCTTCTGGCAAAAACATTCGAGGATACTTAAACATATGTTTTAAATGTAAAACACTTCAATGCCGTACCACAAGTTTATTCGTTCATGAATGCATTTTACAGACCACACATATCGTGAACTACTCAATAGCCACACTTTTTTAGTAATCATAGGAACATTTACAAGTTCACTAGGTCATGCAATCAAAATTATGTATTAAAAATTGTTGTCGTTTTCTAACTAGCTTGTTAAAATAGACAGTCTTTATTGAGTTTTGCAACCAAACAAAGTTTAAACGCATCAAATGTTGCATTTTAAATCTAAAGTTTCCTATAATCGTTAGAAATTGTCATATGAAAATTTAAAAAAAAGTCCTACCTCAACCAACTCCAACTCGAGCAATCAAAATAGAGAGAGAAATAGAGGGATGAGGGGTTTTAATCAGGTAACAAAATGATTGAGGGAAAATGTGAGGATTAAGATAAAATATGCATAGTATTAATTTTCTTTTAATGCATGTGCTTTACCTAGACACAATTACAAAGTTATAAAATTACACACAAAAATGAATCTACAATGGGCCAACCCAACCAAATCAATATTGTTTACACAATCGTTGATGAGGTATAAATAGTAGCCTCCTTGCCTTGAACTTTGTAGTATTCTAGGTCACGTAATTGATTGTACTAATGAAGGTCTCAAACTTTAATGAAGCTTTAAGTGCATGCATTAGTGGTATGTTCATGTAAAAAGGGTTGCAAAGACTGGTCATAATAGAATATGACAAGCAGACACAAAATAATCAATTTTCTTAATGTCCTTCAACGGGTTATAGCTTAACTAATTTAAAATCTATCAAGTGGATAAACAACGCAACGCTTGTGTTAATCACCATTTCTCCAAACATTGTTAATATTTTGTCACAAAAATGCACATACTATTTGTCCATATATCTTTTTGTCCTATAACTTAAACCGTTAACTAAGCTAAAAAGCTTGACTTCCTCTTACATTTTCGGGAATTTTCTATGGGTACTTTTGCACTACATTTCTTTTTAATGAACGGGAATTCGTCAAGACGTGCAGACGTTGAAATGTATTTAAACAGCCTAGTAGCATTACAGTTTTTTGTTGATAATTTATATCAGTTGAGATATTTTCCAATAAGAACTTAGGACTTATTGAAAAGTTAGAAAAAGAATAAGTTTAGAGATGTGTATCATATCAACGGTTTTAAAGATATCAAGTTCAAATTCAATAACGGCAAAGAAAACATATTAACAAAGTGGTGATTCAAACAAGCATTGCGTTTTTTTTAACCACCCGGTATTACGTTCATCCTTGTTTTGGCTGCTATGTTTCCTATATATAAGAAGGTGAACAAAAATAGATGTTATTTATTTGTTATGCGAAAAAAGTGTGTCTCTTTGTGTCTATATATCTGCTGCGTGAGTTATTGTATGTGTAGAAGTTGTTATATTTAATAATAATTGTTTCAAGTCCTTCGAAAAAAATGTTACATGAAAGGCATACGTCACATTAAGGTTCTTAAACAAAGACCAAGCCATAAGCCAGGTAAAAAAAACGTACGAGTCTTGAAGGATTCTAACTCTCACTCTCGCACGTGAGGCGGAGACGCAACCCTGTGTTCGTTACCCCGGACACCATCAAATTCATAGGTACAACCTCAAATTATTCACCCGATCAAATGAAAGTATCAAATTCAGTAGTACATCGGGTCAGCAAAACGAACCATTACCGGATTTTTCGATGATGTAACTTTCAATTTATTGAAAGAAAATTCATACCTGGCTACACTGCACTTGTCACCCAATTGCTTGCACGAATCAATTTTCAATCAACAATGCCAACATTTAACTTATGGTTTTAAATAATTTTCAGACAAAATTTGAAGACCAACCCGAAGAAGCGATTAAAATCAAACCATTACCTGTAGACTTAGTCATAATACTATTTACTGTGTAATTGTGCCAACAGATAAATCTATTTGTGACACTGCCAAGTCTAGGTGTAAACATTCTAGCCTTGACTGATATAACTCTAGTACATTTACAAAACACCAATAAAGTAATGGTCTGGTGCTCAGTCTCTGTATCACATTTTATATGTATCTAGCTATATATGTATATATCTATACATGTATCTATATATACATATGTATCTTTATATCTATATATTATGTATCTATCCGTTTAAAGTAAATCCATGAAGTGAAAACACATATGAAAACACTTGATCCACGCAATGAAAAAGTGCTCGAAACAAGTAATGTTGAGCATATTCATGAAACACGCTATACAGGCCATAGGCAAAGTTTTAGATCAGAAGCAAAGAAAGATGCCACTGCTATATCCCAGCGCATTTGGGAAGAGAACCTACAGCCCGAGCCTAACGTAAATTTGCCCAATTTGTGTTTAGAGACTAAAGCTCGTTCGAATACTACTTGACTGTAAACACTCAGAGGTCAACATTTTTCGTATACACAATTAGTTGTGTAATATTTACAAATTCTATGTTTACATACATTCTTAGATGTTGCGCGAAAGCATCTAAGAATGTATTAAATGTATTATCTAATAGGAGTTCTTTGATGGCATTTTGAATTGCATCGTTTATAGGATGCATTATCTTCTCAATGCGTATTGATGCATATATTCAGGAAAAAGCGGTAAACATAGAATTTGTAAATTACTATTAAAATTTCTTTTTATTAAATTTCTATTAAAATCACAAAAACTTAATGCATGTTCTTTTTTTACTTAAGCCGATTTTGAGCATGTTGTTAACATTTTCAGAATGACTATCATGTATATGTATCCTGTATTTCTGAAGTGTTGTTTTCATTAACACAAATCGTGTATATATATAACAGTTTATCATAAAATGTACTAAAATATTTAGAGTTAATATGATTACAACCATCTTTACAACACTAGCAGACAGTCAATTCAATTGCAAACACCTGATAGCGCAAACTCATTATGATCGAATAATATGTACAGATATTGCACAGAATAAAATATTGAGGTTTTTGCCTTTGTGGAATAATATCGTACAGTTGATATACATTATACGTTACCTCAGTGCTCATTAGTATTTAGATGAAAATAATGTTGCGTAATTTTGTCAGAGATTTAGAGTTCAAAGTCATATTGAATGTTTCACCCAAACTTTACAATTTTGTTATTGAAGATATACGGCGTTAATTCTGAATATGTCTTCAAAATCAAACGAAGAGAAATACATGAAGAAAAGTGTGTTTTCTGATCTAAGAATATGAGGACGTGTTTAAAACGATTTACTATAAACTATTCAAATATTAAATAGTCACTATTTATAGTTGTTACGGCAGAAAAATATACTTCAATTAATACAATGCACTTTAATGTATGTATCAAAATATGTTTTTCTTTTTTCATGACATGTTTATGAGTATTTGACAATTTAAACAATGCATGCCGAACTAGAAATATTCAAAAAATGAAAAATGTTGAGAACTTTAGATTGTCCATAACATTAGCGCTATTATCCTAAGCATTGTCTCAAAACTAGCTCAAAGACCTTTGACGATACAAACTCTTATTTGTCTGGTACTCATTAAAAAAGATGAAAACGAAGACTTATAACAATTTGCTTTGCTCTTCTCTTTCTTTTGAGTTTGACTTCCCCCATAAAGACAGCTAAATAACTTAATTTGTGTCTAGAAAGTATAGCGTTCTAATGAATTATAACAGCTAAACTTAACATTATAAACCTTATATCTCTTTCCTTTTTTGGTTAATGAAGCTGCAAGTCTGCTAAGATTTAAACATGAGAGCCTTTCATGGATGAGGTATGGTAATTGTTATACTTGAAATTATTTCGATTTAAAAAAAAACACAACAATATTCAATACAAATCATTGTATTTTTACACAGGATACCCTTTTTTTTTAAAACTAGAAAAAAACAACTTTACAATTGTGGAATAATTAATTTAAACAACATTCTTACCTTTTTTCGTTAGACTATAGTCATTTTAGACCAAGTAAGTTTCGTTAAAATTTCATAACAATGGACTCTTCACCTTATCCGGTTTCTAAAAATCATTTCTAAACTTTTCATTTACGATATGCTTTGTCAACTTGTTTTGTTCTGCAAGTCGTTAATGGTTCAAATAATTTTGCGTAACATAATGTCAGTTATTCATACGAACCTAATAACAATGTACCAATAAAACTTAACATACCATCAGAAGATAAGAATCCCTCATTAAATCACCGTGAAATCCAACAACCAGCTGTCGCATTAAGTCACCGTTCTTTTACCTGTCGAATCAGCGCTTCCTCATTGCGTATGTCTTACGCCAGGGCGCGAGTGATCGGTGCGCGAACTGTCAGGCGCAGCTCCACACAGGTGCTGGCATCTGCTGTCAGAAATATCTTGATACCAGAAAATACAATACGTTGGTACTTCGCACTGTCGCTCGGGAACAAATATCATGCGCACTTCTGCGCGTAATGATAACGTATCAAAGTTTCATTCGTAGTATATTTCTCCTTTTATTTTGGCAGTTTGGTTAATTTGTTGGCGGATTGATAGTGATCCAAGACGTTTTGCGTTTCTATGAGATTATTGTGTGTTAGAATAAGAAAACGAAATACAGCTGTATTTATGAAATAAATCAAAACGGCCGTGTCTTCTTCTTGAAATCGTAAAGCATTAAGATAGTTATAAATAACCTTCAACTAAAGCTAAACATAGATTATGCACTTCAACGCCTTTTTAATATGTTCAATATAAATATTAAATAATGTTAGCTTAATCAGTTGATTTATGTTGTCTCTGAATGCACATGTGTGTCTCCTACCTACCTTTCGTGGTACTTTTTGAAAAGCACTCTGAGCTTACTCAAATGGGAAAGTGCTAAATGAAAGCTATTATTATTGTTTTTAAACTACTCCGAACAACAGTGTTGTCTAATGTTAACCCATTGGCTATATTTACCCCAAATAAAATCGAGAGCTGCTGCACAGAAAACATCGTCCAAAATCATTATCTGAAGCATGTAGGTTAAACAATTGAATTTAGTGATTTTGTGAAACGTTTGGCAAGTCAAACATGAACGGATATGACAAAGACGCCATCCGTTTTATTTTGACCTGATGAGGCTATATTATCAAAGTGTATAAAAGGTGAAGACGGATCTGTTAAACGTATTATATGATAAAAGTATAACAGTGAACTAAGATATCGGGAATGAAAACTAAGTTCATCGGAAAGTGAGTAGCTAAGTTATATATTTATACAATCAGAAAAAGCCTTTATATAACCTAAAACATATCGAGAAAAAGATAAACGCTACATGCAATTCCGATCAGTGTGATCCTTGAACCAAAGGACTGTTTTTTGTAATATATAAATAAGCTAAAGACAACAACATTGAGAAAACAGGAGTCTGAACGGTAAAAATATCACGGGTACCAAAAGCTTGTCAAGTTATTTTGATCAGTTTTTTTTTATACAATGTATTATCTATACAATTGATATTTATTTATGTCAATGTATGTTAAAACCCTGATTTAGCCGTTTAATCATGTATATTGTCTGCTTATAAGATGTCGGGTTTTTGATCCAGAAGTTTAATTAGTGTTGTCCATGAGAGATCATTTACTCAAATAGCTCAACTCTAACCGGGTTAAAAACGTAACAATCACGACAAAGGAAGCGTAACAAATGACTTACAATTTCGTCCATCTTAAGAAAGTGTTGTCGGGTTCAGGAGTTCCTGAAGAATGTCCGAGTTAACGTTAACATAATTCACAGCCCTTCTAACAAACTTGATTTGTTCTTCCAACTGTAGGCATTCCTTATGGAGTCAACTGTTTTCGAGATGGAATATGTATCAATTCGTAACAAGACATGCCCAACCCATCATACGTTTCTCTTTGATATACTCGTACACATATTATTCTTTTCTTTGCATTTTAATATAAGTTATATTTTCATTGTACTCTCTTTTGTCAGAAGATACAACTGTTACTTTTAATTTAGCTTATTTAAACATTTAGATTCAAGCTATCTTTGATAATGATGTCATTATTGTCATATTTTAATTCTACACATTCAACTTGACAATAACATCCGTTAATAAATAACTTCTGATACGACATACGTGCATAAAAACGATGAAAACAAATCACCAGCTGTTGTCCGTGCAATATACGGAAATATATATGCATCATCAAAAAAAAGAAACCGTCTGTTTGTTAATCATCAAACATTTTAAACATAAACGCGTAAACGCCCGTGAAATAAGGAATACTTCGCCTTACTTGCCAACTTCAGGATTATCTGAAGAAATTATGTTAAAGGGTCCATAGTATACATAGGCTAAACTTTTATAAGAAATAGTAATATACTATTTACTATTATAATTGCGTACTATTAGTTCTTAGTTCTCGGTTAAATGTAGTTTGTTGGTAAAAGGGAGCCGAAAATGTTTTTACAATTTTAAACTAGTTAATGGAACGCACCGAAGAGAAGAGCACGCTTTAAAAAAAAATCCACTACTAATTGTAGGTGACTTATAGCTAACCTAATGCCTTTTAAGTGGTCCGCAGTTTTGAATTGCGCTGCTTGGAATAATTATTCTAAAGCAATATTTGTAAGAAATTGCAATACTCGAAATATACCTCACATTATTGTAAGCGACACACACACAACGGCTAGACGTTTACGGCGCGTGCTAAACTTAGCTTACTACAACTATAATAGTAGTAAACCACATCCTTTTTCGATTCGCACAACATTCATGTTGTTGTTAAGAAAAGCTTTATCTAACCTACTATTACAACGGTGTCTCTTTTATTCCTATCGCGACCCATTTTTTTTTCGTTACGTTGTTCAACTTGTCCATAATCTAGTTATGAAAATCATGTTCTTATTGTTGTATGCTGATGACACTACTATATTCAGTAATAGCCACTCTGACCTTCAATATGCACTGCAAATATTCTCTGAGTACTGTAATACATGGAAGCTTAAGGTAAACGAAGATAAGACAAAGATTGTCGTTTTTGGTAGAGATAAAAAACAATTCAAATTTACCCTTAATGGTAAACCGATTGAGAAAGTCCGATCTTTTAAATACCTCGGTATTGTCTTCCAAAAGAATGGCAGATACACGATGGCTATCGAACACAACATACAGCAAGCGCGAAAAGCAAGTTTTGCCGTTTTTTCAAGGGCTAAGGAACTAAACCTCTCACCAAGCTGCGAAATACATCTTTTAAATACTGTTGTAAAACCAATTTTGTTGTATGGCTGTGAGTTATATTGCTTTGAGAATATTTGCGAGATAGAAAAATTCTACTTGAATTGTCTTAAAAGAATACTTCATGTAAACAAAACAACTCTAACAAATGCTGTATATGGTGAAACAGGATGCACCCCATTATATGTTGATATTC
>JAUUEB010486645.1:0-10872 GCA_032362205.1 Clione limacina | reverse complement strand
ATTAAGAGTTAAATAATAGTGATATGACGACTGCATTCAGACATCTCCTCGATTATAATTAACATCTACTAACTGAAGTTGAACTCATCGAAACGATTCGCGAAATAACTTAAACTTTACAATTTTGCGCACAGCGTCATTTCTTCTTGAATCGGCTTGAGCACTTTGTACGGAAAAATGTACTTCTAATGTTACCGCTTGTATTGATTGCACACTGTTGAAAGACAAACAATACAGTGTTAACGTTCCATACAATTGCTCTTCATTTGTTTACTTTCCTATGTAATATTTTAAATAACCAATTTATCTTGATTCTCCAGTGCCCAACAAGTCGAAGAATGGTTCCGTGAACTTGACAAAGACGGAAGTGGATATCTGGAAAAAGATGAACTTCGGGGAATTCTCAGCAAATCCGGCAAAAAAATGACTGACGAAGAGATTCATGACATGATCAAGAAAGCAGATTCCAGCGGAGACGGGAAGATTTCCTTGCAGGAACTTCTAGAGGCTTGGGTTGGTAAACCTGTAAGAGCGTTACAGGCAACGTAGTGATGGCACGGACACCGAATTCTTAATGCAATTTTTTGGACATATCAGTTATATTGTTTTGTAAATATATTCTACCTTGAATGACGTCACACATTTCCTGCTTCCAACATGGTGACCTACACCAAGATAGTTGCCAACGACATTCCAAAAGATCTCAGTCATTTCGACGTATCTTGAAACAAAGAACTTCTATCTTACTTGATGTAGCTCCTTGTTTTTTAAAACAAAATATAAAATAGATAAGAACATAAATCACATTTCATTTTTGACGGTGCCTTTTAATGTAGACATTTTGAGGATCAGGTTGAGTTAGGCAATATGTATTGATTGTGACGTCATGCTTGTAAATAATTTGATGCAATCATATTTATCATCACTGAATTAAATCATAATTTATGGGTCAAGGTCAGACCTGATAACTTGAGTTGTTTTTTAGTATTTTTTTGCTACATTGTACATATAAAACTAAAACTTGAGACTCAGGATATCAAAAGCGTCCTTGATGAATTCGACACCTAATTAAGACAATGGATGGACTTTATTAATGTATAATTCAATACAATAAAGTCACAGCATGCAAAGCACAAAAAAGTACATCATTCAATAATTAATGCATAAAGGTTGATACACGTTTATTGTTTACAAGCATAGTGAAGTACCATACATCAGATTAAAGAAAAAAGTCTCAGAATTACATTGTTATTCTCCAATATATGCATCTTGTCTTTCCATGAATTTGGCCTATCTTTGAACCAGTCCCAGTATACCCCTGCGGTATAACTATTGGACCTGGTTTCTGAGCAAAGTCGTGACGGCTGACTTTAACTAATTGTCATCGGAATCATGGATTCATCTTCAATCTGATTTAAGAAGACAAAACAGATGGTAGCCAGAGGAGGTTAAATCAAGTCAATAGCATGGGTCTGACAGAGCTGTATACCCCATAAAGGCGATTGTCTCCCTTGTCATGGCACTGGTATGGTTTGGTGCATTGTCGTGCTGAAAGAACACCCTGTCTATGGCCAGTCCTGGTCTAACTCGAAGAATCCTGGCTTGAAGCTTCTTTAATGTGTGAATATATACTATAGGATTAACTGTTAATACTCTTGGGAAAAATTCAAAACAAATCACACCACGAATGTCCCAGAACACAGTTGCAAGAATTGTTTTTGAACTTTTCTCACCTTTGAACTTCTTTGGTCTGGGGGAGTTTGGATAGTTTTTCCAGCTACCACAGAACCACTGAGTCGGTTCAACCACCTAAAGACGGTAGACTGATTTAAAAATTTGTCTAAGTATACAGTTTTTAATCTTTTGACAATGTCTACCTGCTTAATCCCTTCACAATAAACACATTCAATCACTGCTCGTCAGTTACAACGCAGTGTCGTTGGGGTAGCCATTTTGAAGTGCTGTCATTTCCATGGAAACAAACTAAATTAAAAACGGAAAATTGTAGTTTTGGGAATATACCTAAATGTACATTCGTGCACATTTTTAATTATATTGCATTAAAATAACTCATTTTATTTAACTGTATGCATTACTGTTTGAATGACCTATGTACACATGCATTCAGTACTTATTATTCATGTCCTAAAGCTTTACTTTCCTCTTAAATGCTAAGCTGCATACAAACAATATTTTCTTGTACTATGCTATTTGAAAACTACTTAAGTGGACATGTCTGTTTACTTGATATGATGAATCCCTAAGAGTTATGTGGTATGATCTTGATCAAAGTCCATCCTTTTCACACACCCACTGATTCACGAAATATCAGTCCCTTGACATGTTCTAGTGAACTTAAATACATTAAGCATCCTTTCAGCAATGACGTCATCGTCAAAACCGTTAAAAAGATAGGATCAAATAACAATATACGGAGTACACAATGTCTATGAGTTGTTTACCTACTACGTAAGCAATCATTTGACAATGTGGACTACTTCCCATGTAAAACAAAGACATTGGTGCAAGTGAAAGGGATACAAATTAAAAGCTTTAGTAATATGTGGACATTCCTTTGAGTGAAAACCCTAGCGTGATACAAGCCACAACTTTACAAATGTAAGATGTCCTTTTAGTCATTGGTGGGGGGGGGGGGGATAACAGGCATATAACAAAATACGTGTAGTCACGGAATTGAATGTAACATGTATATTTTTTTTCTTTTGAGAAAGCCAACACATCAATGACATTGTCAAATTTGATTCGTCTTGTCTCTAATGCCTCACTACTTAGCACGAATAAACCGCACAGTCGATTATGTGACAATAAGAACACCTGTGGAGCTCTTGATTAGTTTGAGTTAACTGAGGGATTATTCTGCTGAGGCTACCGTCCCCTGCAGAGTTTGGAAGATCTTAAAAAAGGATGTCGATGTGGGAGACGTGGACGCGGTAGCCGAGTGGTTAGTCCGTTGAACTAAAGATCCGGCAGTATTCAAGCATTGTGGATTTTATCTCCCTGATCGGATACAATTTTCATGGTGTATAATTTGCTATCGTTTTCCACCGTTTATATGGGTACCTGACTAATAGGCTCTGTGAGTTTACTAAGTTAGTCCTCTGATATACAGTTTCCTTGTATACGCTGTATGTACATGTGATCTTCGTTGAAGCGAATGTCTTTGTAGGTTTACATAGGATGATCGATTGAGTCCTTATATACTTTGAATATACATGTGTGTCTCCGTCCTGCCTGTCGGGGTAATTATGTAAAGCCCATTAATCAGTGATGGAAAGGCGCTATGTAAAACTCATACCTTAATATCAGATTTTTGGAAACGAAGCTACTTCCCTTCATTTCACAAACAACAAATCCGACTTATGCAATTGTTTCTGCGCAACTGATCAACAAGATTTAATTTTGCCAATAAAAAGCACGTGTATCCTCAAGGTAGACTTGAAGCAATTTGTCTATATTTTCTTGTAAGGCTTTTGCATCTAATTGGCGAGTTGACAGTGACATTAAAACAGTAAACAGAGATAAGCTTCACTTTATTCCACTGAATTTTAAAGATTCTTAAGAAATATAATCTTCTAAAACAACATTTAAAAAATTATCTTTAAAAGACAGTTATGTTGTGTTTTGGTCTGATAATTTTGACGTAACTCATACTTAGTGGAATAATTTTAATCTAATATAAGTACCTTTAACATCATTCAATCCACACATTTGTTTGTTTATTTATTTATTTTTGAAAATGTTTGAGCAAAAAAGTAAACAAACAAAAGTGTGGATTAAACGGTGTTAAAGGTACTTATATTGAATTAAAATTACTCCACCAAGTATGCGTTTCATCAATACCTTTATGAGCAGAATTATTCAGCTTTCTAAAGAATTTTGACGTAGATGCCCGTTTATTCTCAAATGTTGGACTTTCTTTTTTCATGTTACTTGTTACAGCTTCAGATTATGCGATGGTTTATGAAAGTTTGAGGTTTTCTTTTTTGTAGAACTTTGGATACAATATTAACCCTACCTAATACATATGACATAAGTGTCAGAATCACAATTAATTCAAAAGTGTCCGATTTTTATTTAAGACCTTTTGCTTCTGTAACTTAAGATTTTTGTTTTTTTCAGGATTATTTCTGTAAGAGCATTTAGAACCAGTGTTGTGCGGATTACTGAATCAGTATCAGTTTATTGGATTATCGGTCAATTATTTGCTATTTTTTTGGGTTAGATTATTTGTTATCTAATCTAACAAAAATTTAATTTCGAAACAAAATTATTACATTGATATGTTCTTAGTACTTAATTAAGATTAACAGAATGTTTAAAATACACTTTCAAGAGCTTTAGCACCAAATAAATAGAAAGTAAGGAATTATGAATAGTTTCAATCGCTTAAGCACCAAAACTATTGAAGCGATGAATTAACATTTTAAGAGCTTAAGCACCAAACAATAGTATTGTATATTCATCATATTGCTTGATTTTAAAATTAATATACGAGGAGTGGTAGCACTTATACGCCCCCCCCCCACCGAAAATGTTGAAACATGAAAGGAAAATGTTGAATTTGAGAACCATTTAGAGAGATATTTTTCAAATTTGGAAAATAGTTACTCTTATTTTCATTTACTTGTTGAAAACTTTCAGGCTGACATATCTGTGGGATTATTATTGACATAGCGTTGAGCGTTATGACCGAACATCAAATTCAAAAACTAAATAGACTCATTAAATAACGCTGTATCTCCGAGAAAATCACTGGAAGAGTGATAGGTGATACAAGTGTGCACAATTACCTTGCGTGATCAGGTGCACAAGGTGACTTATGTCGAATATTCAACACGTTATGATCACACTCATATCCTAGCGGTGAAACAATATGCCATCGTCACCCAAAGACTCGTGACAGAAATATCAAAGAAGCCGCCCTCCACGTACTGCTTTACCGCGAAATGAGATTAGTACTGAATAACTTGCTTTTGATGAATAACTTAAAATGTTGGCTTCTAATAATGTTATATGTTTTTAATTTAGCACTGTTATTTACTGATGTTTGATGATGTTGAGAAGTCGAGCAAAGCGAGGCGAAAAAAAAGGCTAAATGATGCTTTATAAAGCATTTTTCGGGATTCCGGCAGAGGAAGCATCACAACATACCCCTGGCTACTACTGATTTATGACCATGTTTTTATTTGTTAAGTAATCAACTGGATAATCGATATTTCGGTAGTGGGATTATTGGATTGAGGTACTCAAAAAAGGAGCGGGTTTGGATTGGATCACTGGGGTAAGGAGCGGGATTACGAACAAAGCAGGATTGTCCACTGATTACCCAGCACACTATTATCTACTCTCTTTCCATCTTTCTTGTCCCTTTACATTTTCAATCCGTCCCCTTTCCCCCGTTTTCCTTCTCTTCCCTCCCTACACCATGAGATATACTCCTCCTCTCCCTCCCGCTTTGGTAGGGTTGCAGCTTTGGTAGTTATGGTCCTGACAGATTCCTTTTTGCACAACTGTTACACCTGTCAGTTTGAATGTCTGGAAAGGGCGTCACAAGGTTGGGCAGGACTGCACAGCACAATGGAAAATGATGACATAACAAATATGAATGGTAAACACATTCAAATATTTATGATTTATTTAAATATTTGATAATGAAATAGGAATGCCAAACTAAGCAAGGTGAAGCTGAAATACATAGTTGAAATGATACTCACATTCTTTTCAATCCGCTTAGCTCATATACTAGTGTTTATAAAGGTTTACACGAAATGAGAAAAATGTGTATCAGAAACAAATGACACAAACTTATTCCAATATAAAGGATATCTATGTTGTGACATATTTTAAGCATTTTTAACTTTAATATTCCTTATGTGCTCAGTCGTTGTCCAAATGATTTAATTCAAAGATAAAAATAGTTTCAAGTCAAGTCAATAAATGTGTTATAAGCAAATACTTTTAAATATAATAACAAGAACACAGGTAACAGATGAAGATTAAATGTAGAAATTACAGAAATAAATTCTGGAAGGTAACTGTCATTAAAAGCCGGAAGATTGTCGACTCGTGTTGTCTATTTGTTACTTTCTATGACTCTCTAGACCTAGGACAAACCACAACTGCCTGAGACACCACATATACAGCAAATTTAAAGTTGGCCAGAGAGACCTGTTTACCTCTGGTAATGGACCTGTGACATATTTTGGAAATATGCAACAATTTTGTGGACTTAAGAAGAAAAAACTGACCCAAACTTATAAGCAAGACCCAAGCACTCTACGGCTGTCTAGCGGATCTGTAGAGGGCAGAGAGGCAGCCGCTATCAGAAAAGACGCCAGGATTTCATTTGACGAACGGGATAAGAATACTTTATAATACTATAAACCAAAGGCTTTATGAACAACTATATTAGTCTGTTATCTGCTGTCCAAACGTTATTAATATACCAAACTAAGTTGACAATATGTTCTTCACTTGTTGATTTTTCTGATAGAATATATTTTACAATTCTTAGAAAAATAGTTTTTTTTAATTTACATAACTAAAGAGAATGACATAACGCTATAATATCCCGAGGTTTATTATCAAGCTGTCATTCTTGTAAACTGTTTGTTTTGCTTTGCCAATACTATTTCAATAATGAGGACCACAAACATGGTTACTTTAAACAGATCTAACTGCTGTACTACGGAAACACGATATGGTATTTTCATTTTCAGCGACGGGGTTCGAACCAAGCAAAAATAACTCAGAATATGCAGTTCAACATATTAACCAGCCGGCCGTTATGCCACCAACTTATTCTTAATAGTATCAAAAGATTCACACCGTCACCCATTAACAAAGGAATACCCCGTACAAAATATGTTATACATTTGAAAAAAGATAATTGATCTTAAGTCGGGAGGAACATGGCTGTTGACTTATATATCAGTGTTATTGATACAATAACGGGAACAAAATGTCAATTAGTTGCATCTTATGTATAACAAGTGTAACTATTTGCTTAGACATGATAGACCTTCAGCATTACGCGTGACATTGACATATTAATATAAAATAGTGTTTGTAAAAATCAAAACTATATATAGTGGAGCAGAATAATTGCATGACTTATTTTGCTCTTTGAATTTGTGAGTTCATAAGAATCTTGAATATTTTACAAATTAAATTGAAAAATCAAGCAAGAGTTTCGAACCAATTTAATTTTCCGCCAGTCAATATCAGAAATCACATGCCAAATCAACAAAAGATGGTTTAATTCTTTTGCAATTTCAGATGACAAAGCTTATTGGAATCTCAAAAAGCCCAATTGGAATAAGACAAAAATAGATCCTAGACGTCGTTGCATAGTCTAGATACTTTAGATTTGTTAAGAAATCAGCAACATTTGAAAACGTTGGGACAAGTTGTTTTCTTCTCTTTTCAATACTAAAAGAGTATTCATAAAAGGAATGAGATGCAATGATAACGTCAGAGCACAATATCTATAATTTGAATGAGTAGTGATTCTTTCGGTGTCATCAATAGCTAGTATTATTGACTTCAAACGGCATAACCTTGTGTCTTCAATTGCTTGATTATGATATTTTACTAGGTAACTTATTCTTTTAATAGTAAACAATTAATTTTGCTTTGTGTTTTTACCACCGCAACTATAACTTTGCTTCTAACACACAGAAACACTATCCTCGTAATACACATCGATCGAAAACATCAGCCAAGCGAGAAACATATTACATTAAAAGACTAATGACTACATATTGATAATTTTTTCTGAATAACATCATGTTAATATGTTTGGAAAACACATGCATCACACGTTGTCTGAGACGAGTTTCAGATAGCGTATTTTGATTATTGACATAGTTGTTTCATGATTTCATCAATAAACATGAGTTCGATAAACGTTATTTATTGTTTATCAGTTCACTTCAACTCCAATTGTATGTAAACTGGTTCTTGTTCTATTTTATTTGGCCTCTTCTAAAACGAACGTTGACATGTTTATTTATTTGAAAGATTTGAGTTAGCAAACTGCTTTACACACGCATTGTTTATTGTTTCACATGTTTGTTATTTAATTCGTTCAAACTTACGTAACTATCAGTCATTAGGTAAGACCACAGTAAATAACAATAGGAGTATATTCTCTGTTCTTTCAATAACTTATTTTCCACCCTGATCCAAAATTTAAAAATAAATTATCAGCAGTAAAGCCCATACACAAACGAAAAATCCAGTAGGTTTTGGTGAAAGATTCCGCGCTAAAAAGTGTGAGATATTTAAGAAATAAGGCAATCAGCTATAACAAATCTAATTTGGGGAGCAAACTTTTGGAACAAACAAACTTATTTTCTGATTATAAATTATCTGTTTAAATCAACTTCCAACCCATAAACTAGCAAGATGATATACAGTAGAATTTGATTTAAATAATGACTGCATATAACAACATTTGTTTTATAGACTGGTGATAATTTTTTATTCCATAATTTACTTCTTTATGAAGACCACTTGCTTATGAAGATATACAAGTTTGACTGTAGCTCATTTGTTCTTTTTTGACAATTCCCATTCTGTCACACACCTGAGACTTTCAGCAAGACTTGCACCGTGCAAACAATTCCTTTCCTTAAATACCACAAGTCTAGGCATGTTTGCCCTATAGTTGTTGGTGCAACCCGGACTAGTAGACCAACAAGAACCTCCACTTCTTGTGACGGACGTCTTCAAGACTGAACCATATTGGTGGTACATTACTTAGGAGATCGATTTAAAGACGTTATGATAATAAGTCAAAACAAAATAAATGTATTTGTTAAGCAACTTTCGAAAAACCAGAGAGACCATCCTAGCAGGGTAATAAGTCAAATCCATGCCCCCTTTTTAGTAGATAAGTAAATTTTGCACCAGCATATATACACAACTATGTAACCATAAATGACCTTATTTTCTCACTGAAAATGAGATATCCATGTTTAGTTTTAGTTTTACATATACACATTAGTTACCAAGTACCTTACGGCATAGTGTACTTATAAAGAGTATTAACACGGGGGAAAAGAATTAAATAACTAATATTAATGTTTAAACACAGGGACTGTTATAAATCATTCAATGATGGCTACTTCCTTTGTCATATTGTTTCATTCATAATGATTTCCCATGGGCCGCTCGTGTATTACATCTCAAAAACACTATGGAAGGAGATTAAGGCACGAATATTTCTTAAGATATTTTTAACGATGTTTTTCTTTGTACACAAAATGAGTTTTTTAAACAGTCAATCAATACGATACGTTATCCCCGATTTTATCTTTATTTACACTCTACAAATGGTTAATACTGATCTACATTTGACTCACATCAGTTGTTGTAACATGCAATTCAAACTCGGTTACAAAGTGAGGTATTTCAAAAATAAATATTTCTCTACTTTCTTTACGTCTATCTAAAAGGCTTTTTTTTCCAATCCGTTTTGAATAACACAATATCGTTAAATATGTTTTATTTGTGCATAAATAATGCTCAACGGACGGAGAAACAATGAATACTTGCTGGCTGATATTATCAAGTTAGATATTGGTGAATGAATATCGATTGAATGTTAACGAGATCAATAGTCATCCATCGATATCTAACGAGTATGCCTTTAATTGGGTAGATAAACTCAGCCAGCAAGTATTCATTTTTTCCACTTGGCATATTTCATAAAGGTGTAGTGATTTTTCAAAAAAATACAAAACCTACGTTATATATAATATTATAATCAAACTAACAAAAACAAAAGTAAACCATCAACGTGGTGAAGAATCGATACTCACAACACTTCAACACCACTACGTCTAAACACGAGTCATAAGATTGTTAACGTTTAGCTCTGCCACCTTGTTGTCTCTCCCCTTATTAGTGTTTCAACCGTGTTACATGTCCTGCATTTCGCTTCCACGTGGGGTAACCCTCGCTGTCAACAAAACTTATCGCTTAATATTTTTTGCATGGGATTGTTATCTCTTTTTAACATTAATAAAATGGAATAAAAGAGTAATTTACCTGATTAGGTCAAGCGGAAGTAAAAACACGTGGAAAGCAACGGGAAACTACCACATTATGCGTTATCCCTAGTACAATCAGGACTCGTATTCGTGAATGTCCTATGCATGAACACAAGCACGGGGCAAAACGTCACTTTAACTATTTATAATTTAGTTTAGAAAGGCAAGTAAACAGACATTAACTATATCCAAGAAAGGACATTGAATTAATCTCGTTTCCAAATGTTTTCATGATGTGATAGCTACAACTTAACAAGTGAAGAAACTTTGAAGCAGCTCTATTTTTAAGGCATAATCTCTGGGGACCTATCTGTGAGGTGCAGGTCTTGTCAAATTTTTCTACACTAAAGGATTACGATGTGACAGTTTTGACTTATGCGTTTTTGGGACGACATCTATCTTTCTCTGCTCTAGTTGATTGACTGATTTTTTGAGATTTTGCACCAAGGTGGTTTAAAGTCGCTAACGATCATGTTCCTTTGCCATGGCTTATCAATGTGCATGGTCAAAATCTCAAGCTATGAGAGATTTATTCAGTGTCCTTGTACCTTTTGTGTGGTGCACCACTAACCCGCTTGCCGGAGGCTAGATTCCAAAAGAGAGCTATTTTTTTAGATGGTGGTTTTCCATTCTTGCAACCAGAACGGCCAGTGGAACATAGTATTCAAGAGCATAGCTTCTATGCTGGTGGTGTTTGCATCCCGAATGACTTGGTTTTAATTCGGTTGCTCCAATTTATCTTGAGTATTGTCCTGATACAGATTATATTAAACTTTCAAGGATGCAAAAACGA